>APFE030462528.1:0-10244 GCA_000404065.3 Pinus taeda | reverse complement strand
ACGGAAACCTCCTTTAACAAAAAGCGGTGCGATATGGTTGTGGGTGGTTTATGGTATTGCTGGGTGGTTTCCCGCGCATTTGAAATTATAAATTTAACAAGAAGTAACTGAGAATTTATCGTTCTATCGAGCAAGTATAAGGACCTGTAGATATATATTCCTTCTTACATAGAAAAATTCTAGACCAACATTCATAGGAGAATTAACAAGAATATGGACATTATATAGTTACTCACTCAGAACTTGAAAAAAACGATAATGGTAGGAGAAAATATAGATTTTGGACAATTGTATGTACATTTCAACGGAGCCTCGGATAACATTAACTAGAATTACAGAATCCAAGCAATTGGTGTAACCCCAAAAGACACCAGAGACTCGAATACGAATTCGCGAAAAATAAACTAACGAATGCTATAACAAGAATTGCTGATAAGAAAACATAACAAACTATAAACAACTGCAGGGTGTGCTAAATACTCAGACAATGTAGAACAGAGGAAATATCAAAATCGCGCCATTTCTTTTATATACAAGAGAACAAGTAGTGGAATCCTATTGAAAACATATATAATGCTCCAAATACCCTCCTCTAAGTGCAGAGATGCCTCATGGCTCAATAAGTAAGAAAAATAACTCGTATATAAAGAAAGAGAAGAATGACTTAATACAATCGCATTCTTGGCAAATAAGTTGCAATTCATAACCAGAACCAAGAATATGAAACGAGGATTACTCCTCTAAATTTGCTCCAGTCCCTCTAAGTTATTACATCAAACCCTTGGCCATAGGCCGGAAAATCTTTAAAAAAAAATACATTAGGGATAGAATTCTGTCCAATTAGCTATTATCCCTAGCCTAGTTTTGCAAACAAATGCATACCTAGTAGTGGGCACCAAGAAACTAGCAGACACAGTCGCATTTCGGTATGACTGCAAGGACCCACACCATAGCCAACCAGGGCTACCACAAAGGACCCACACCATAGCCAACCAGGGCTACCACAGTCAACGTAGAAACAAGATTAGCATGCGATGACAAAGCAAGAGAAAAGCATTTAAACTCAGAAATTATATAAGTTTAATACCTAAAACAATTTAGCACTTACCTAGATATTATATCCACATTGGTTTTCGGAAACTACAGACTGTGTCTCAACACACATAGTGTTATACCACTGACAAAAACCAACTCCTAGGGCAATCAGAAGCAGGCAACTCGATCAAGGGCTAACAGCAGCAAGGTAAAGCAGCAGGCAAAGAACCATAACAAAGAAAGATAGAAGTGATTAATCTGAGGACCGGACGGACTATCACCTGCAGCTCGATAAACCTAAGAGATCACCTCGAGACATTCAATGTACCAGAATCTAACACCACGACCATCATATTTGGGAGAGGCATTGGCACCATAGAACCAACTCATATTCCCACGCAAGGATTCCAGCTGGAGGCTCCTCATAGCGGAACCATAACCCTAGGCATACGACAACCAAGGTATTAATGCAAGGCTGTAAGGAGGAGGTATGGCCATAAATACCATAGCACTTAAACATATATGGAAGGTTAATAATATGACAGATTATACGTTGTATAAATGAATCATACCAATAAACGTTAAAGATGACGGCCAGATTATGGAACTTACAATCATGTTATAAAGGAAATTTAGATATGTGCAGAACAATCATAGTCCGACATTTCATTGTAATTATAATTAATGAAATATGTCATGTTCATTTGAATTTGAATGACCATAATGCTATTGTAAATTCATGTATTATTAATGTACATAATTTTTTTTTTTTTAATTACTAGAAGTTACCTTATTAGCTAGATGTGTGACATATGTTATCAAAGCACTCAGGTTATCAAAACTGAAGCCTGTGGAAAACAAAATTGACAATATTTGTGTATTGTGCAAGCAGAAATCTAGGGACAAATATCGCTATTATGACAAGAATGAGAACCATACCACACCGAATTGTGATAGGCCAAGGAGCAGCTACTTTTCAGGGAACAAATCCTGAAGTACAGATACAACAAGGAGAGGAACCGCAAAGCACCAGTTCCAAAATTCTGTAAATTGTGCAAGAGCTAAAACAAGAAATGGCTCAACTATGGGCAGGCAATGAGCGATTAATGCAGGAGCAAGAGAAAATCATGAAAACTATGTCAGATAGATAGAATAAAAAACACATAATTCCTAGTCTCGAGAAAGAAAACATGACATGGGAACAAGAATATCATACTGAATGAGCAGAAACTGAAGATGGTGAAGAGAACCAAAAGAAGAATCTGGAAATGCATCGGATCACAATAAGCACAAGAAACAAAAAGTAAAACTCGAGGGAGAATTCTGGAAGATAAAGCCTCTGCTCTCTAATGGCAAACAGGAAGAGGCAGCCAAAGCTTGCCTCATTAACATGAACAAATATTTCCAACTGTAGGAATACGATCATAATATGAATGCTTGATTGGCAATTTTCTAGTTGCAAGGAAAAGCCACCTTGAGGTGGGAGAAAGTCAAGATATTTAGGGGAGTAAACGAACAAAGCATAACCTGGGATAAATTTAAAAAATATTTTAAGGAAAAATATCTAACCGAAACGTTCTATGATGAGAAGGCCAAGGAGTTTCATGACCTACTTTTGGGGCAACTATCTATGGATGAGTTCATAACCAAGTTCACCTCTCTGTTGCGATATGTCCCATACATATGAGAGGAGAAGGCTAAGGTTGAATGGTTTGTCAGCAGTTTGCCATTGTTTATGAAGGAACACCTCGAGTTCGATAATCCAAAAACCATGGATGAATTCATACAAAAGGCTCGGGTGTGTTATCAGCAAAATAAGTAGAAAGGGAAGGAAGGAAGAAATGGAATGACAAGAAGGGGGGAAACTTCTCCTCCAATAATAAAATAAATAAATTTTTACTCCACAAGAATCCTACAGGACAGATGAATAGAAATGTGAACAAGAATCCACCCAGGTTCAAAGTTTCGAGTGAAACCAAGACAAATGAGCAATCATTAAGGACTGAAGTGGAAATGGCCACCAAACCACTAGTATATTGTTGGGGATGTAGAGGGCTTCATTATGTTAAAACTCCCCACATCGCAGAGGAACTGTATAGGTCGCGCAAGTTCAAGAGGCATAAACAGTCGGAGAAGTGGAAAGAAGTATGCTAAAAATCAATGTTGCTCTTGATGACCACCAGGCAGAATACCAATCGACTATGATAGAGTTTGAAGGTAAAATTTCCTACCAAACTGTGTCCATTTTAATTGACCCCGGGGCTACTTTAAGCTATGTTAGCCTCAAAATATTAGAACAATGCAAGCTGCAAACAGTTAAATTTAAGAATTCCTGGTTAGTACAATTGGCCACAGGAGCCAAACGAAGAGTGCTGGCCAAAGTCAACAATTGTCTTCTCCAAATAGCAAGACAACCCATTATAGTAGATTTAAATGTATTACCCCTAGGGTCATATGATATACTAATCAGAATGGACTAATTAGAGAAGCACTCGTCTCTCCTCAACTGTAAAATTAAAACCATTAACTACATGGATGAGGATAGTGGGAAGCGGGAAATTCAAAGGATAATAAGACCCTTAAAACTGAGCCAGTGACAACCTCTAATTTGGCCAAATGCATTCAAAAGGGATGCCAGATTTATGAAATTCAAGTAGGATATTCAGATTCAAAATAAAAATCTGCTACTTTAGAAGATATATCGATAGTGAAAAATTTTCCGGATGAATTTCCTTAAGAAATTATGGGGATTCCACCAAAAAGAGACATAGATTTTACTATCGAATTAATACCAGGAGTTGCACCTGTGTCTAGACCCCCTTATCGCATGAGCATATCCAAATTAACATAGTTGAAGATGCAATTGCAAGAACTCCTTGAAAAATGATATATCCAACCAAGCGTATCACCCTGGGGAGCCCCAATACGTTTTGTCAAAAAGAAATATGGAACTATGAGAATGTGTATAGACCACCATCAACTAAATAAGTTAACCATAAAAGCCAGGTATCCCCTACCTTGTATAGACTAGTTATCTGACCAAGTAAAAGGGGCCATTGTGTTTTCCAAGATTGATCTGCGATCAGGCTATCATCAAATCAGGATCAAGAAATAAGACATAGTAAAAACAACTTTTAGAACTGAATATGGGCACTATGAGTTTGTTGTGCTACCGTTTGGTCTAACCAATGCACTTGCAACATTCATGTGCCTTATGAACAACATATTTCATAAATATTTGGACAAGTTTGTGCTAATTTTCATTGACGACATTCTAATCTACTCACGAACAGTGGAAGAGCACAAGGAGCACCACTAGATTGTTTTTTAAGGGAACACTATCTATATGCCAAATACAGTAAGTGTGACTTTTTAAAAGAAAATATCTAATATCTTGGTCATGTCATTACTAAATATGGGATCGTTATAGACCCTGAGAAAATAAAACCATAATGGAATGGCCAATACTAAGAGAAGTAGCTGATATAAGATTATTTATGGGTTTAGCTAGATATTCCAGGCGATTTATTGAAGGCTTTTCCCAGGTATCTTATCCTACTACATCATTGCAAAACAAGGGTAAGGCCTTTGAATGGAGTAATGAATGCCAAAATATCTTTTACCAGCTCAGACAATTACTCACCACTGTGCCAGTATTAAGTATTGTTGATCCACATAAAGATTATGTGGTGTGTAGTTATGCTAGTAAAGAAGTTGTAGGAGGCATACTAGTGCAAGAGGGCAGATTCGTCACTTACAAAACTAGAAAGCTTAAGGAACACGAGTAGAGATACTCGGACTATGATTTAGAATTGAAAGAAATTATGCATGCCTTGAAAATGTGGTGACACTACTTATTGGGTAAGAAATTTCTCCTAATGACCTACCATCACAACTTGACTAATTATTTTAAGCAGCCCACATTGAACGCTAGACAAGCTTGTTGGGTAGATTTCCTAAGCATATTCGACTTTGAGATTAAGCATCTAAAAGGTAAAGAGAATCATGTCACAGATGCATTAAGTAGGAAAGCTAACTGTTTATATGAAATATCATTCAATGAAGCACAAAACACATTCAAGGAGAAAATTAAGGATGCAGCAATGCAAGACCCTGAGTATCAAACTTTGTGGCCGCAAACAAAAATTATGGACAACAAAGAACAACAACTTGGGTATGAAGTAAATCAAGACGGTTTGCTAATTTACAAAACAAGGATGTATGTACCCAAAATAAAAGCCATTAAGGAATTCATTCTAGATTAATACCAGAAGGTTCCATATGCCAACCATCCTGGATATCATATAACCGCTCTTAAAAAATAGTGTTTCTAAGCTTGCATGAAAAAGGAAGTGGTTGAATATTTAGCTTGCTATTTGGAATGTCAACACGTCAAAACAGAGCATCGTCATCCAGCCGGTTTACTCCACCCATTACCAATTCCAGAATGGAAATGGGAAGTTATTTCCATAGATTTTGTAACAGGCCTGCCTAGGTCAAGGAAGCAGAAGAATTCAATCATGGTTGTCGTGGATAAGCTAAGAGAATCCACCCGTTTAACACCGGCACAATCTACCTTTAAGGCAGTGCATATTGATAATATATTTATGCAAACTATTTTTAGATTGCATGGCATACCGAAGGTTATAATTTCAAATCGTGATGTAAATTTTACATAAGCTTTCTCGAAAGGCTTGTTTGAAGGATTGGGCACTCAACTACATTTCAGTACCATGTACCATCCTTAAACAGATGGGCAGAACAAGCGAGTAAACCAGGTGGTAGAGGATATGTTACGAGCATATGTAATTCATGAGCTATCTAAATGGGAAGAATACCTGCATCTTATGGAATGTTTTTACAACTACTATCGCAACTCTATGCAAATGAACCCTTTTGAAGTGCTCTACGTTCATAAATGCAGAACTTCCTCAAACAGGGGTAGTCCAGAGGATAATATAATATTGGGGCCAGATATGTTGAATGAAATGGAGGAAATGGTCAAGGAAGTGTGGTCTAACTTGAAAGCTGCCTAAGACCGACAAAATAATTTTACAGACTGGAAAAGAAGTTTTCGGGAATTTCAAGTTAGTGATTATGTCTACGTGCATGTTCAGGCTAGGAAAAGTACACTATAGTGGATGGGTTGCGCCAAGTTAGCACCCAAGTTTTTTGTTCCGTTTCAAATTTTAGTCCTGATTGGGCTCATAGCTTATCAACTCGCCTTACCAAGCCACATCCGAGTGCACAAATTTTTTCATGTTTGGGTGTTAAAGAAATATATCTATGACCCCAAACACATAATAAACTTGCAAGAAATACAAGTGAAGGAGGAAATAACTACATGTAAAAGAAAAAAAGAGAGAGCTTATATAATAATAATGATATGTATATATATAATATTTTACATGTATGCATAGTAAATGTGTTTTTTTTACTTTGCTAAAACAACTAAAGTAATCCTTTAGATATTTTGTCAACTACAAGTAGAACTAGAAGGTGAGTTCTTAGTCGAGCCAATGGGTATACTCGATTGAAGAGAAGTAATACTGCGAAGACGAGTTATCACCCAAGTTAACGTGCAATGACAACATTTTGGTCCTGACAAGGCTACCTGGGAGGATGAAACGACTATGAGGAAGATATTCCCAAGGCTATTTTCAACATAAGAACATTGGAACGATGTTCAGTCTTGGGGGGAGATGTGATGTCCCCATTTACGTGTAAATATTTATTTTACTGCATTATCTTGGAAAACTGAATATTGGTTAACTTGGTTTTATGTAAATAGCAATTCCATTTCTATTGAGTAAGTGGATTGTTGGAATTGTGACAATAACTAATTAACTTAACTTAAAGTAAAAGTGAGTTATCAAAGGATAACAGTTGTTCTCAAATAGTTAGGTTGGGTGGTTACCACAATCCTAACTACTTTCAAAAGGGAGATTAATTCCAAAAATCAAGAGGATGGAGGGATATGAGGTTTTGGGAAAAGAAAATAAGAGAACTGGAAAAGAAAGGAATGGAGAGACGAAAGGTTGTGTTGTAAGGGTAGACAATGCAAGTGAGGCTACATCTAGTGAAGACGAGATAGCACTAAAAATTCAAGAAAGGAAATTCTTGAGGAGATTACCCTAAAGAGGGTAGCTCAGGTGGAGACATAGCAGGATACACTGGTCTCAAGGTTGGGAGGCAAGAAATGGATAGAAGGCTTAAACCATTAATCTAGAAGCTGAGACAAATAAGAACTTTTGCAAAATTTATTTTTTAAATACAGTAAGTGATTATAATAGACACATGTTGCTTGTCTTGAAGTAGTAAAGGTACTAATAATATTAATACTATCTAATCATAATGCAGTTAAAAAATATACACGAATTATGAAGTTCTTCTTTACTGATTAAACGAAAACTGTAACAGAAAGAACTGTAGAATAGGTTCATTAATAAGACAAATTTTTCGAAATTAAGAAGTAACTGATTATTTATCGTTCTACCCAACAAGTATAAGGAACTGTAGATATATATTCCTTCTTACATAGAGAAATTTTGGACCAAAATTCATAGGAGAATTAACAAGAATATGGACATTATATATGTATTCACACAGAACTTCAAAAAACAATAATGGTAGGAGAAAATATGGATTTTAGACAATTGTATATACATTTACATGGAGCCTCGAATAACGCTAACTAGAATTACCAAATCCAAGCAACTGGTGTAACCCCAAAAAGACATTGGAGGCTCGAATACGAATTCACAATAAATAAACTAAGGAATGTTATAATAGCAATTGCCAATAAGCAAACATACAAAACTATAAACAACTATAGGGTTTGCTAAATATTCAGACAACGTAGAATAAAGGAAATACCAAAATTGCACCATTTCTTTTATATACAAGAGAATAAGTAGTGGAATCCTACTGAAAACATATATTACACTCCATATACCCTCCTCTAAGTGAAGATATTCCTCATGGGTCAATAAGTAAGAAAAAAAACTCGTATATAAGGAAATAGAAGAATGACTTAATATAACCACATTCTTCGCAAATAAGTTGCAATTCATAACCAGAACCAAGAATCTGCCATGAGGATTACTCCTCTAAATTCTGCCCAGTCCCTCTATGTTATTACATCAAAACCCTTGGCCTTAGGCCGGAAAATCTTAAAAAAAAATATTATAGGGATAGTATTCCATTCAGTTAGCTATTATCCCTAGCCTAGTTCTGCAAACAAACACATACTCGATAGTGGGCACCAAGAAATTAGTAGACACAATCGCATTTCGGTAAGACTCTGACGACCTACACCATAGTGCCCCAGGGCTGCCACATTCAAGGTACAAACAAGATTAGCATGTGATGACAAAGGAAGAGAAAAGAAGCTAAACTCAAAAATTATATAAGTTTAATACCTAAAACAATTTAGCGCTTAGCTAGAGATTATATCCATGCCGGTAACCCTTTTTTAAACCAAAGACTGTGTCTCAGCACACATATTGTTATACCAATGATAAAAACCAACTCTGAGGGCAACCAGAAGTAGGCTCCTCGATCAAGGGCTAACAATGACACGGTAAAGTAGTAGGCAAAGAACCATAATAGAGAAAGACAAAAGTGATTAATCTGAGGACCCAACGGACTATCACTCGTGGCTCGATAAACATGGGAGATCACCTCGAGACATTTAATGTACCAAAATCTAACACCACAACCATCATATTTGTGAGAGGCATCCGTGTCGTAGAACCTCATATTCCCATGCAAGGATTCGAGTTGGAGGCCCCTCAACAGCCGAACCATAACCCTAGGCATACAACAACCAAGGTATTAATGCAAGGTTGTAAGGAGGATGTATGGCCTTAAATGCCATATCACTTAAACATATATGGGAGGTTAATAATATGACATATTATACGTTGCATAAATGAATCATACCAATAAACGTTAAGATTGTTGGCCGGATTATGGAACTTACAATCATGTTATAAAGGCAATTTAGATATGTGCAGAACAACCATAGTCTGACATTTCATTGCAATTTTAATTAACAGAATATGCCATGTTTCTTTTGAGTTTGAAAAACCATAATGTTATTGGAAATTCATGTATTATTAATGTAGATAATTTTTTTTTATTACTAGAAGTTACCTTATTAGCTAGTTGTGTGACAAGAACCAATAAGTGTGGTTAGTTCGAAACGTGTGGCCTAAAAAATCTCTTATGGAATTTCTACGGAAAGACTTTGCTTAATTCATTATGGATCACAAAAGCTTGAATACAAAAGTTATTTTTAGTTTTGAAACTCAAAATTTGTTCAAGTATTTTTGTATCAACAATTGGATAATATATTAAAGTAACACAACCACATTTATATTAATATAAATAAATAATAGAAATATTTAAAAAATAATATTGTATACTAATTCATATATTTTATCATAATAATGATTAATATATAGTAATTAATATTATATATAATAATTAAATATAACCTAACAATTATAATAGTTAAATATAATATAATAATTAACAATAATTAAAAATATAATATTAATATTATTAAATATATATTATGATGAAAATAAAATAAAAATATTAATATTAATATGAAATAATTATTTTAGAATAAAATAAAAATGTTTTATTTATAATAATTAAATAATAATAAATATTAAACAAGGGATGAACATTGTAAATCCAATGTATACAAATTCTAAGATAATTTTTATAAACCCTACAACAAATATGATTGTCTATGGTTGGCCATGGTAGATTTTCATATTGAGACAATCGTTGTCACAATGCGACGTTGAACCATGGTTGACAATGGTTGACCATGGTTGAGAGAATGGTTGAACATGGTAGATTATCATATTGAGGGAATATTTGTCACAATAAAAAATGTTGGACCATGGTTTACCATGCTTGACCATAGTTGATTTTCATATTCAGACAACCTTTGTCACAATGTGATGTTGGACCTTCATTGACCATGGATGACCATGAATGACCACGGTTGTTGGGTCCATATAATACTAGTGATTACCCCATTACTATTGTAGTTGTACCCCTTATTAATATTGTTGTGCCTCTATTATTCCCATATTGTTATTACTGTGCCGCATAGAATCCTTCTATTGTTATTTTTGTGGCTTTATATTATTATTGTTAGGTCGGTTGGGTTATATTGTGACTCCTTA
>APFE030462518.1:0-19432 GCA_000404065.3 Pinus taeda | reverse complement strand
TTGCAGTTGATTTTTCTCCATCCTCTCACCCTGTATCTGACAGGGGGGGAAATGATGGTCATCTACAAGCTTCAAAGCCACATCAAGCGAGCCTGAGCCACAACCTGCCACACCAGTTTCAAAGTTGTAGCCAGAGACACAGATGTCCGTGAACATGCCTTCAGTAGGCAATCTGGAACACTTCCTCTAGCAAGACTTCAGCTTCTTGCCAGTTTTGGAAGAGTTCCAGGAATTACATAAGCATTCCAGAGTTGTTGGTCATCCTTAAATCATCACAGGTTGAGACTTCCCTTTTCAGGTTGAAGTTTTACCTTTTATGCGGGGTGAGGCCTCCCTTTTATGGTTGAAGGTTTCCCTCTTTAAAACAATAGGATCACTTCCTCTAGCAGAAGACTTCAGCTTCTTGCCAGTTTTGGAAGAGTTCCGGGAACTGCACTAGGCGTTCCAGTGTTGGTGCAAACTTGGTTCCAAAATGGTCTTTGTGAAATTATCTTCAAAAAGTTGCGGGACCAAGTGGACCCAAAATTAGGTCAAAGTATGAGGAATTGTTCACTCAAGGAAGGGCTTGGCCTAAGTGTGGAAGAGAAGAGGATCAATGGAAAAATCTTCTTGGAATGGAATGCAATGATCCAGATGAGGTCACTAGCCAAGGGAAACCTAGGGCAAGAAATGACCCTCGACATGGCCCATGACATGATGCAACACTAATAAAAGACAAATTTCCACCATTTCACACAAGAAAAGCAACAAATTTCAGCCTAGTATAGCGAAATTGCCCAACAACATGCATGTGACATAAGAAAAAGAGAAAATAGCATTAAAAGAGCACTTACATGTGAGAACAAGTATATCCAATCGTCATCATATGCCAATATAGAAGCTCCAAGACAAAAATGAAGAGATCCAAACATCAAAATTCATCCATCCATCCAATTTTGTCCTCCAAAAGAATAGTGAAAATCTCACAAGAGAGGATGATCCAATCCAAGTGACGATGAGAGAATGAATCAACTCGTCATCTATTTATACAATGTTTAATGAATTTGATTTAGCTTATTTTGGCCTAACTTAGCCCCTAGAATAAAATAATGTGCAAAATAACAAGTACTTTTGGCGATAAACCCACCAAACTAGCTCAATAACAAAGGAGTAAGCCTCTCAAGAGGGTCGAATGATCAATACCATGTGTGATTGGGCCTTAGTGGAGGCCTAATGAAGTCCATAGGTGCCATAATGTGAAATAGGATTCAAAATAGTGGAGAAGGGGTTGGCCCCTTGTTCTCCAAGTAATAAAGCTATGGTGCTCCCAAATGGATGTGGGGGCACACAAATGTCCTCATGGGTCTCCAAACTGATCGAAGATGCTTGTAGAAGGATGATGATATAAGTGATGCCACATCATCATATGCCACATCATCATATAGATCCTGGACCATCTGCCAAGTGTATGGTGCAATTGTGGAGCCAACTGGGCATGGTGAACCAGGTGCATCTTCCTTGTCCAATAGACCATGAGCAATCTCTGAATGACTTTGGGGATCCATGGAATGTTGTCTGTTGTTGTGGAGGCCCATGGTTCTCTACACACACCCTACATGTGCCAATGTAGCCCTCTGAAGGGTTAGCACTCCGTATAGGGAGACCAAACCCAAAATGCAGACCATCTGTAATCCTGCATAAGATCCAATGTGTCCCCTTTCCCTCCAGTACACCAAGTCATTAAAGAAATCAAGTAAGAGAGTTTACAAACCATGGAAAACAGGTGGGCACTTCATAATGGCATGCCCTTCCATAATGGGCTTTGGCATGTGTAAATGTTTACAAGCTCAAAGGGAGGTTAACGAAGCAACCTGTTAGGTGGTTTCCGCTCCTAAAGGGGGTGGTTGTCCATGGTACATCCTTCAAAGGGTAGTGGCATGTGACAAAGTGATGGAACATGGTAGGGGATGAAGGAGAAAACCTGGGTCACATACCATGGTACAAGGGTAGCTAATGAAGGGGAAGCCCATACTTGGGTAAATGATGCGTAGGAGGGAGTAATCATGGTACATGAGTTATCCCAACCTTGATTTTTCCACCCTTGATCATGTGCCTTTTGCCTTTTATGATTTTTTATTGGTTAACTGCTCGGGGTTCAAGGGAATGAGAGCATGATGTGTAAAGTATAGCAGTGGGTACTCCCTTTAAGGTGGGGCAGTTCATCGACCACTAGGGTTTGGGACAATCATGGGTTCCTGAATGATAAAGGAGGTTCATTTAGGGCAGGTGGCAGATGACAGGTACAGGGTGGTCGATGAGATCATCTATTACAGGGACCGGATCTTCTTGATTGAGGGGTCTCAGCTCAAGAAGAAGATACTCCAGGCATCACATGATTCACCATTGGCAGGCCATCAGGGGTTTACCAAAACCTACAGGGCCATTAGAGAGAGGTTCTCATGGAAGGGCCTTAAGGAGGATGTACTCCAGCATATCCGGGAGTGCGATGTTTGCCAGAGGAACAAGGGAGAGATGAGCCATCCCGCGAGATTATTGCAGCTTCTTCCCATTCCGGAGGGGAAGTGGGAGAGTATTTCGATGGACTTCATCACAGGGTTGCCCATGGTACAGGGCAAAGATTGTATCTTTGTCGTCGTTGATCGGCTGACGAAGTACGCACATTTTTTTGCCATATCCGCACACTATACAACAGCACAGGTGGTCAAGCTATTATTCAGAGAGGTCTTTAAGCTACATGGTTTTCCTAAGACCATCGTCAGTGATAGGGACAACCGTTTCATGGGTGGGTTTTGGCCGGAGCTTTTCCGATTGGTGGGGACGGAGTTGACACCGAGTACCGGTTATCACCCACAGACGGATGGGCAGACAGAGATAGTTAACAAGTGTATGTCACCATTACATGCCTTATATGGGTATCATCCTTTATCTTTTGCTGACGTGATGTTTGGTGATAGCAAGGCTCCTAGAGCCAAGATTTGGATCCAAGAGAGTCAGGATATCCTCCGAGCTCTCAAGGATAACATGGCTACAGGGCAGAACCAGTAGGAGCTGCATGTCGACAGAGGTCGGGTGGAGAGACAGTTTGAGGTAGGGGACATGGTCTACCTACGATTACAGCCATACCGACAGTCGTCACTGAAGCAGAAGGGGGTTGAGAAGCTCAAGTCCCGCTTTTACGGGCCATACAAGGTGATACGCAGGATTGGATAGGTTGCATATGAGTTGGAGCTACCCCAAGGCAGCAAGATTCATAACGTTTTTCATGTATCATGCCTGAAAAAGGCATTGGGGCAGCAGGTGACAGTGACAGATGAGCTACCACCCATGGATGATGAGGGGCATTTAGTGTTGCAGCCGGAGGCTATCACTGATACGAAGGAGAGGCAGCTACGGAGCAGGACGGTCCAGGAATTCTTAGTGAGGTGGAAGAATTTGCCGGATGAGTATGCCACTTGGGAGAGTGAGAAAATCTTGCAGCATCCATCACTTTAATGGCTTGAGGACAAACAACATTTTGCCGGGGGAGACTGTAATATTCCTAATTAGCCATGGCTAATTGGAATATTCGGTTTTGGTCAATTTTTGCCTTCTATAGTTATTTATAAATAAAAAGGTGAGGAAGGGGGACATAACTCACTTTTAGAATAAAAGTCACTTCCTAGTAGCACAACGTTGTGACTTAAAGGGGAGCCAAGGGGGCCAAAGGGGGACGCAGAGATGGAGCTCACGCAAACACATGGAGAGACTGCGCAGAAGGGAAGAAACACGTGGCAAGAGGGGAATTACGTTGGAGGAGGTGAGCCTTGGGATTGAGAGAGGCAAAGGCTATAAAGGAGAGAGAAGCCCCCTCATTTTGATCATTCAGTTATGAGCATTTGTGATAGTCACTTCGACTTAGAGCACGCTGGCTGTTTAGCTAGTCTACAGCACTATTTAGTGCATTGAGTGTCTCCGTTTGGAGATCTCACCCTTAGCCCCGGGGGACTTCGAGTGCCTACTCGGGCAAGGTATTTTCGTTGGCATTTCAACAGTAGTTTCATCAGCATTTCAGCAGCAGTTTCATCAACGTTTTGGAGGACTGCGCAGCACTAAGAGGGGTGACGCAGTTCTTTCTCGCAGGAGTTCTGGATTGAGGGTTTGCAGTAGGATTTGTGCTGAGAGATAGAGCAGGGGATCAGTCGTTGCATATTGGAGAGTTTTGGCAAAGGTTTCAGGCAGATTTATGGAGGGTTTCATTCAGTGGCAGCGCAGAGCATTGAGGGACTACGCATAACCCCAAGGGGGTGATTTTCGGGGTTCGGCCATTTCAGGAAAGCTTTCTGGGTTTTTCTGGGTTTCTTGAGTAGAGTCCGATTCCAGAGTTCCAACATTTTATGAGGAGGGGAGTAGCCCCAATTCCTCATTTGATTTCTAGCAGCAGTAGTAGCACAGCAGTTCTCTAGCAGTTTGGACGCTGTTCAGAGAGGGGCCATTCCTTTGCTATTCTAAGTGTATTTCTTCACTTTCCTTGTGCAAGTCGAGGTGCCATCTTTCTGATCACCTCCTGTACTCATTCTATTACTCAGTATAATAAAATGGCTTAGCATTTCTCTCTGCATTTCTTGAGTATCTGCTTATGGTTATATTGTTATATGTTGCACCATTGTTATTTTTATCTCTTTGAGCTTCTTGGCTATTATACCACTTGCGTGTTTTCTCCTATAGTCTTATACAGAGTCTAGAAAGGGCCAGGTAGCCTCTGGATCTCGTCCTCTTTTCAGAGGCGACATATCTGGTAAATGCCCTCCAAGTCCATCTCTGGTTGGAGTTTGCTTGTGTTCGAGGAATATTCCCGATAAGGGATATTACAGAAGGAAATATATTGTTTAGAGGCACATATCACTTATCAATAACTATGGACACAGGTTTGGAGACTTTGATCCCACGAAAACAAATTCTTAGAACCTGAAAAGCAGTATTATATAGCAGAGCTGAAATAGCCCTTTCTTCCTCCTTGGCCTTCTGTTTCTGTGGCACATGAAGCTCCTTGTAGATCAACCATGCTTGGTAGGCCTCTGTTTCAAGGACTAGACCTTTTGGGAGTTAAAAAGAGAAGGAAGGGGATTCAGTCATGGATAAGAATAGATAAAAATCGGAGTTCTCAAGTTTTGGAGGTAGATAAATTAACAATAATGAAGCGTTGTTACTTGCCGGTTAGGGATATCCATCTTTTGGATCCATTATTTGTATATCCTTCCACTATTCTGGGACGAGAGAGAGCAATTGTTGTGAATCTAGAATAGATAATGTGTATAATCATAGCTAATGAAGTACTGTTGTTAAATTCATTGGAAAGCTATATTCTACTGTATGTGGCAGAACTACAGAGGTGTCTAAATGTTAGAAATGACATGGTTAACAATATGTGGCATTCTAGAGAACAAGGAAGCTCAAGATTTCCACTAGTATCAAGTAGACAAGAACTGAGGGATGATGCCACATCTGGCAGCGCATAGTCTAGCCAACAAAAATCAATTAGTGATGCTGAACTTTACAGTGGTTCATCTGCAGATAATTTTCCCTATGAATTCAGGGCACTGGAGGTTGCTTTGGAGGCAGCTTGCACATTTCTAGACACCCAGGCATGTAACAAACTTGTTTATATTCTCATATCCTGATTGTTGTACCTCTATTGATTGTGAAATATGTTTAGTAATACTTTAACTCATGTCTTGCCTGATTTGTTTTCTGGATCTCTCTCTTTCACACACACACACTTTGATAGATGCATGCACACACATATGTTCATACCATGCATGTATTTTCACTTTCTCTACTATGTGCAAAGAATGCATGGGATTTGGCCAAAAGATGAAGGTTCAACTGAAGTGAAATGTTGGCAAAAGCTGTCAAAAAATGTAGTGGAATGGAAGTGTAGAAACGTAGCTGGAAATGTTAAAAGTGTCAATTGAATTTGCAACCAATGCCTGCACATTCAAATGTATGAAGGCCAATAGTAAAGGATAATGTAATCTTCCCATCTAGGGGCTATTTTATGTTCATACTTCTTGAAGTTATTGTGTTTGACATGTTTAGTAAATTTGTATATGAAATATAAGCCTTAACTTTTGATACACACTCATGTACAGTTGGTGAACAATTGTACATAATTTTGAGATTACTTCTTATATTGACATAAAAAGTTCTTTTTTTTTTTCTTTTTTTTAATTGTTCTTCGGTTTTTCTTAATAGGTGAAAAAATTCACTGATTCTACTCCCAAGCCAAACCATACTTGGGCTTGCTGTCAAGCCAAATTAACACCATCCTCAGTCTGACTCTCTATCCATGAGTCAAACTTGCCAGAAGTGAGTTGATTTTATGAGTACTCGTGGGCATGTATCTTGTTTTCAGCTATTAATATAAATAAGGCTACATTTCTAGATCCCATTTGTGTTCTTATCTCTGTCAAAAATTTATTTCTTTTAGAACACTAATGTGCAATATTTATTATAATTTTATCATTTTGGGATCTTACAGTCTCCGACCACACAAGAACAGCTTTCCTAAGAAGGTAAGCTCACCAACTCAGACCAACCTAGTCTCTTATCAACTAGCTGCAAGAAACCAAAACTCCATTCCGGATATCTTTCCAAACCGCCAAGGCATCCTTTTATGCTTCTCCTCCACCCTACTCCAAGTGGTGATATAGTTACTCCATAAGTATGTGGCCACAATATATAGGCCAATGAATGGATAGAATCTCCAACAACCTCCACCCAAGAGATAAGGTTAATTTCACCGACCACATGAGGACACGACCAATTAGATGAAGACCATGGCTGTCAGATCATCTCTAATCGCCATTGACGAAGGCCACCAGCTTTTGGATGAGCATGTAAACTTGGTCTAGGTTTCCCTTGGAAACGCCTTCTAATGGCATCCCTATATTCCAAGTGCCCTTTCTCTATGGTACTCTTCCACTTACTAATGTGGACACACCCTGTGCACTGCTTTCTAGTGTGAACATACCACACAATGACAAAACAGAGCATTTAAACTCTCTTTTTTTCGCTGTTAAGCATGGCATTGGTGTTTCTTCCAAGCTGGAAACAATAGATATAGGTAATGTAACATATGTTATTTAGATTTTATTTTAAGCACTAGTCATATTAGACGAAGGCCACCAGCTTTTGGATGAGCATGTAAACTTGTTCTAGGTTTCCCTTGGAAACTCCTTCTAAGGGCATCCCCATATTCCAAGCGTCTTTTCTCTGTGGTACTCTTCCACTTACTAATGTGGACACACCCTGTGCACTGCTTTTGGATGAGCATGTAAACTTGGTCTAGGTTTCCCTTGGAAACTCCTTCTAATCGCCATTGACGAAGGCCACCGACTTTTGGATGAGCATGTAAACTTGGTCTAGGTTTCCCTTGGAAAATCCTTCTAAGGGCATCCCTATATTTCAAGCATCTTCTCTGTGGTACTCTTCCACTTACTAATGTGGACACACCCTGTGAACTGCTTTCTAGTGTGAACATACCACACAATGACAAAACAGAGCATTTAAACTCTCTCTTTTTTTTTTGCTGTTAAGCATGGCATTGGTGTTTCTTCCAAGCTGGAAACAATAGATATAGGTACTGTAACATATGTTATTTAGATTTTATTTCAAGCACTAGTCATATTAGATGTAGTTTTTACGTATCAGAGTCTGTTGTATCAATTGAGCTTGAGAGATTTGTTTTATCTGTTGAGTTCTGTAAAGAAGTAACTTTTCTTCATTTTATTTCTTACCATTTCTTTTTTGCTTTGAGCTGACTAAAATTAGTTAATGGCAAGAAAAGACTTTTTATCATGATCAATGAACTTCCAACTATTTTTGAGGTTGTTACTAGAGCTGCAAAAAATCAATCAAAAGAAAAAACTACTTTAACCAACAACAGTAGCAGCAAGAACAACTCTGGTATAAAGGTGAGGAATTTTTTTTTATGGATTTGCCCTGTTTTGCTCTTTTTTAAACAAAAAATAAATAAAACATGTAACAGTAAATTTGTGAGCAGGCTGCCAAGAATGAAGATTAATTGTTCAATTCAGATTTTGTTATCCTTGAGATGTGAATGGAACTATATGCTTTCTTCTTCTTTTGCTGGTGATTTATAATTTATGTTCAATCTTTTTCTTGAGTTGCTTATTCAAGTAAAAACAACATTTTGTTGTTCAGGCACGAGCATCTAAATCTCAAGCAACGCCATCAAAGTTACCATCACCTAAAGATGAGGATGATGCGTTGGATGAAGAGGAAGACGATGAGCATGGTGACACACTTTGTGGAGCTTGTGGTGAGAATTATGCCTCTGATGAATTTTGGATCTGTTGTGATATGTGTGAGAAATGGTTCCATGTCAAGTGTCTTAAGATTTCTCCTGCAATAGCCGAACACATTAAGCATTATAAATGTCCATCTTACAGCAACAAAAGGCCCCGAATTTAATGGATGGCCGAGGGGATCTTTAATTCAAATTAACAGGTGATGACTATCTCTAATGTTTCTACCTAGTGGTTTCGGATGCAGAAGTGTCTGCAACCCTTTTGGTTTGTTACTTGCACTCAGAAGTCTTCCAATTAAGCTCCAGGCTATCGCAGGCTGAGACTTATTGGAGGTGGTCAGTGTTTTTCATTCAGCCTCGGATGTTAGGAGAGATGGTTCTGATCCTCAGACCTATTAGCTCCTAGATCTTCTCCGCTAGGGCCAGATGTTGATTTACTTCATGCATTGTATCATTTTTTGGGAGACCGTTTGTTCTCCCACTTTGTATGGACATATTGTACTCAATAGTCCCTTTGACCTACTTTGTGGTCATTAGTTGGACATAAATATATTATTTTTATCTTATCTTATCTATAGGAACATTGCGTTGGCTGGTTGTTTGATTTTCTTGTAAGACTCAAGGCTTAAATATTCCAAGTTTGAGATCTCCATATACCTGAGCCATTGGAAAATTTCTATTTAAAGAGTTGAGTCTTGTGCGATATTTGTTTTGAATATTGTTTTATGATATTATAATATCCACTATTTGGTATTGTGCTGGTTT
This sequence comes from Pinus taeda, assembly GCA_000404065.3. Classification (NCBI taxonomy): domain Eukaryota; kingdom Viridiplantae; phylum Streptophyta; class Pinopsida; order Pinales; family Pinaceae; genus Pinus; species Pinus taeda. The sequence continues at coordinate 10,359 of APFE030462518.1, read as the reverse complement.
AGTTTATAATTATTCCATTGGTAATTTAAACAATCTACCTTTTGTTGCATCTCTTTTTCTGCCTCTATACAGTGGCAGAGACTTCGATATGTATTTATATGTATATACTTTTGCATGCATGGATGTGATTTTACTCTGGCTAACAAACCATAGGAGGGAAAAACCATCCCCAAAGGAAATGATACCCAGGATGAGAAAATAGCTTCACATTGATCATTCACTGCTTGTGTTGTCGAAGCATAATGATGGCTTTGCCTTTTGCACCTGGGAGATTGTACCATGTTGTTTTAGTGATTTCGAAGCCATCATAAAATCATGGTTGTGAAATTGAATTTTCTGAGTTTAATGAATAAACCCTAACCTGTTATAGCTAAAGATGTCCATTGTTCTACCCCCATTCCCCCCTCCCCCCGGGCTCTATACCTTCTTTAATCGTCCAAGGATTTTTGGTGATTTTGCATTAGCTGAATTGATTATGGTCTTGAACGGAAAGTTTGGAACATTCGAAGATGGTCATTTAACCTCTTTTCCAGAAGGGTCAAAGGTAAAGTTGCCCAGAAAAAAAGAAGGGTTCACAAAACTGGTTGCTACTGTGGCAAGTTTTTCTGATGGAACATACAAAGATAACTTCAAGTTTGCAAATAATCCTCCACGTAATATTGGTTGGGAAGTTGATATCATTTGTACCTGTAAATGTCCTTCACTAGTGATTCGAAAGCTATAGCCACATGATGGATCACAAATTATTTTGACGTTGATTTCTTGAGGTTTGTAAGTTCTATTGTCAATCTTTTTAACTGTTTATTAATGGCTCCTTTCCTAACTGTCAAGATGATCTATGGTCTTTTAAACATCTTGATAAAAGAAGGGTTTCTAACTTTGTTTTGTGCGATCAATAAAATTATAATCATACAAATTAGGTAGACTTGCATCGCAAATGATATCTGGTTCCTTCAACATGGAAACATGGGTTCTTACATGACGACTTAAATTCCTATCATTGGACTTGCCCTAACCTTCCAGTCATAATTATTCCAGATTTTGTACACAATCTCACCTAATATTTGTGTATTATAAATCTTGTAATTGTTATCTCAATGAAAGTCACGAACATAACATTCTTGCTAGCATACCTGAGACACACTATGGACACACATGCATTGAAGTTCAAGGTTTTTTATCGTGGGGTTAGTATCCCCTGTTCTTAGTGCACCTGCAAACTGCCTATGGTATTAGAATCTATGTGATGGGCTATTGGTAGTCACACTATCCTTTGCAAAGTTCAAACCAACTTACCAACCAGCAGTGGACATTGGATTGATTAATCTGTGTTTTTAAATGTGCATGGATATGTGTTGCAATATCTGTATCATGTTCATGAAAATGTTTTGTTTTATTTCCACTATTATGTTATGGCTATGATTCAAAGATCATCAATTCTCACTCTGATTCTTTTGGAGTTTTCTTTCTATGCTCGGCCTTCCTTTTAATGCATAAAAATAATAGCCCTTCATTCTCTTCAATGTTTAAAATTTGTATTTGGGTTGTTGATTGTGTTTGGTTTCCTTAGCCTGTACTGAGTTATGTGTGTAAGATTTTATGCATGTATTGCTTGCATATTTATTAGTTATTTCCAAAATTGTTTGCTTTAATTCATTATGTATCTGCAAACTCAAATTTCATGTACGTCTCATATCATGATTTTAATTGTGCAAGATCAACATAAAAAAGTATTATTTTTTGGCTACTTGAAATGGGATTAAACATTTGTCTCTTTAGCAAGTTGCCTAAGAAGCTAAAGTCAAAAGAATATGGACTACCAAAGAGAGTTGAAGAAGTTCAAATGTTCATAGATTGACCAAACTGGACATGAAATTGAATAATGTAACCCCTAAGATTGAAGTTGATCCCGAGTGTTTAATTGTTACAGCAGATGGAGTGCCCCTAAACTTTTCAGTATCTACCATAGTTCCTTTGTCAAAGAATTATTTTCTTTTATAAGCTTTGTAGGAATTTAATCACGCAAACAATATAACAAAAATTCAATATCTTCTGCATAGTTGGATAACAAGAAATACTAGTCACTTTGAAGTTAAAAGTGCATTTTATAACAAGTTATATGTCTATTTAATATAATAGTTGTAATTTGGATTAATATTTGAAAATTTGGCTGCATGGTGATATATATATATATATTCTATTTATAAAAATTAGTGGTTGAAAATACTTTTGCATTAAACTTTGTCGTGTTGTATCCATTTTTGTCCTCATATTGATTTGGTTATTCATAGTGCATTAAATTTTGTCAATGTGTCCATTATTGTCTTAACATTGTTTTGGTTATTCATAGCGGAAGAAATACACAAGACCTACCTGATATCTTGTAAATTAATAATGTTTTCTTATATATTGCTCCACCTTCACTCTTCCTCACCACCTTTATAAGGATAGGTGTAATTTATAGTTAAGAAGCCAAGTTAACAATACAATTATAAAATAATATATATGAAGTTTATATATCTTATCATTATAGGAGCTATATAAATTAAATGAGTTGTAAATATCCATAGGCATCAATCCATAATAAATATCCAAACACTTTATTTTATATATATTATATTACTAATTTAAAGAAAATTTAAAAAATAATTTAATTTATAAATTAATTTTAAATTATATCATCCATTTCATATCCTCCCTTTTTTTTAACATGAGAAATATCTTTATATTCCATAAGAGGAGTACACACTTCATTCATCGAGGGATTGCTTAGACAACAAGGCTCATAGCCATTACAAGAAATACTCATTATGAGTTCAACACATTGTCACATGTAGGATTTCTCCCTACCACCTACATTAAACGTAATTGACTTTCAATGAGAAATATCTTTATATTCCATATAAATAATATAATTTTTTTCCCTTGGAAAAATCTGGGTAAATCAACCTCGAAGGGAATCTTTTAAATCTCGTTGGCTAGACTAGCAAGGCCTCACCCCAAGGGCGTCGAGGAGAATTAATCCTGTGACCTCCCGATTGGCGAGGTACTTAACAACGGGGACTCGACCAGTTGAGCTAACCCTTGGGGCTATATAAATAATATACTTGTTTTGGCTCTTGATGGATTTTTTAAAAAGGCTAGAAGCCATTACAAAGAATACTCATTATGAACTTTGTTAGCCTTTTAGAAAGTCTTTATTATTCAATGAAAGATTTGTTACGATCTTACAAGATTTTATTATTCAGTGAATGATTTTCTATGATTTTACAAGATAATATAATCTAGTGTGAGATTCGCCAAAAAATTATATATACATATTATATTATTGATAAAATCACCTTCTGTTTTTCCTATGTAGCATGGGCATTCGCCCATTTATTATAAATATAAATTTAGGGGGGTTTTTAAAATTTTCCCTGGAGAAGATCCTAATATATTGAAGTAAAAAACATTCACAAGCAGTTATCATTAATAGAGAAATCACCTAATCTTGATGCCCTAGATTTGTAATATTCCTAATTAGCCATGGCTAATTGGAATATTCGATTTTGTTCAATTTTTGCCTTCTATAGTTATTTGTAAATAAAAAGTGAGGAAGGGGGACATAATTCACTTTTATGATAAAAAGTCACTTCCTAGTAGCACAACTTTGTGACTTAAAGGGGAGCCAAGGGGGCCAAGGGAGACGCGGAAATGGAGCCCACACAGACACATGGAGGGACTGCGCAAAAGGGAAGAAACATGTGGCAAGAAAGGAATTACGTAGGAGGAGGTTAGCCTTGGGATTGAAAGAGGCAAAGGCTATAAAGGAGAGAGGAGTCCCCTCATTTTGATCATTATGTTATGAGCATTTGTGATAGTCATTTCGACTTAGAGCACGCTGGTTGTTTAGCTAGTTTGCAACACTGTTTAGTGCATTGAGTGTCTCCGTTTGGAGATCTCACCCTTAGCCCCAGGGGACTTCGAGTGCCTGCTCGGGCAAGGTATTTCCATTGGCATTTCAGCAATAGTTTCATCAGCATTTCAGCAGTAGTTTCATCAACGTTTTGGAGGATTGCGCAGCACAGAGAGAGGGACGCAGTTCCTTTTGCAGGAGTTCTGGGTTGAGGGTTTGCAGTAGGATTTGTGCTGAGAGATAGAGCAGGGGATCAACCCTTTCATATTGGAGAGTTTTGGCAGGGATTTCAGGCAGATTTCTGGAGGGTTCCATTCAGTGGCAGCGCAGAGCATTGAGGGACTGCGCAGAACCCCAAGGGGGTGATTTTCGGGGGTCAGCCATTTCAAAAAAGCTTTCTGGGCTTTTCTGGCTTTCTTGAGTAGAGTCTGATTCCAGAGTTTCAGCCTTTTCTGAGGAGGGGAGCAGCCCCAAATCCTCATTTGATTTCTAGCAGCAGCGGCAGCACAACAGTTCTCCAGCAGCTTGGACGCAGTTCAGAGAGGGCCCATTCCTTTGCTATTCTGAGTGTATTTTTTCACTTGCCTTGTGCAAGTCGAGGTGCCATCTTCCTGATCACCTCCTGTACTCATTCTATTACTCAGTATAATAAAATGGCTTAGCATTCTCTCTGCATTTCTTGAGTATCTGTTTATGGTTATATTGATATATGTTGCACCATTGTTATTTGTATCTCTTTGAGCATTCTCGGTTATTATACCACTCGTGTGTTTCTCCTATACTCTTAGACAGAGTCTGGAAAGACCCAGGTAGCATCCGGATCTCATCCTCTTTTCAGAGGTGACATATCTGGTAAATGCCCTCCCAGTCCATCTCTGGTTGGAGTTTGCTTGTGTTTGAGGAATATTCCTGATAAGGGATACTACAGTGGTATCAGAGCATAGATCTGGCTCAGCCTGTGGAGCTAGCAATCTATGACACCGGGGGAAAAACCCTACATCTGTTACAGAGGTCGGAGATACATAGACACTGGGCATAGGTTGGAGAACACTTATGAAGAGGGAGATTGTGTTCCGGTGGTGGACGCAGAACAGGAGGAGCCTATGGTGGACGCAGAACAGAAGGAGCCTGTGGTGGACGCAGAGCAGGAGGCTTTGATCGCAGATGATGACGGGAAGAGATTTGCGGATATGCTCCTCAAATCGGTGCAGGATCTGTCGAGGCAGATTGAGGTGATGGGGCAGAGATTCACGGCAGTAGAGGCTAGACAGCGTGAGAGCCCACGAGTTTTAGGTTGGTGAGGGATGGGGCGCATCGCACCATTTGCCAGTGCAGCGTGATACTGCACAGTAGGTGCCTCACATGCCCCTACACGCTCTACCATGCCCACTTTCTTAGGAGCAGACACGGGAGCCGTAGCCCAACAGGAGGCAGAGCCCGGACATATGGGCGATTATTTTGCAGAGTACTAGGCCTATGGGCAGGAGTTTAGGGAAGCCCTCTCATTCAGAGATTTTGTTAAGCTCCAGCGGCATATCAGACCCCGCGACCATCACAGAGGGTACCAGCATTACCATGATGGTGACACCCACCGTGCAGCGAGTAGATTCCACTTGCCTATGTTTGATGGTTCATCAAACAGTTTGGCAAAGTCTTGGGTGGAGAAGCTGGACATTTTTTTCCAGCTTAACCAGATGTCAGAGACAAAAGCCATCAAGGTGGCAACATTGCATTTGGATGGTGAGGCCCAGGATTGGTGGTTTCATGGGATGGTTACACTCGGGCACTCTACAGTGACGACATATGCTGAGTTTACCAGGAGATTGATGGAGCGATTTAATCGAAGGGATCCAGAGCAGCATTTTGTTGAGCTGACGAGGCTCAAACAGACAGGGAGCCCAGAGACCTACATTGCAGATTTCTTGAGGGTCTCTGTGATGGTGCCAAACCTATCCACGACACGAAGGGTCTATATGTATGTTGAGGGGTTAGCAGGGAAACTTCGGGGTCTAGTCCGATCCACTAGACCGGCCACACTCCAGGACGCTATCAGCGGGACCCGGGACTTACAAGATGTCTTTTACCCAGGACCCGGACACCTTACCCCCAGAGACAGACTTTCCAGTCTAAGGGGAAGGATGTGAGGATTCCACTTAACCAGGATGAGTATAGGTTGACAACAATGTTAGGAGGGAGCTGAAGAAGAAGCGGTTGTGCTTCACATGTCAAGAGCCGTGGGTACCAGGACATAGATGTGCTGCTAGAAAGGCACATTTTATTGAGGTCTTCCCCGAGAGCAGTGGAGAAGAGGATGACGAGGATGATGTGGAGGCAGGAGATAGCCATGTTGTACAGCGACCTTTGCCACCTCCACTGCCAGTAGCAGGTGGTGCATATTTTGCACCCACCGGAGGGGCCCTTGCAGCATTGCGAGGAGTTCCCAAGTATCTGACGCTATGTGTACGAGGGACAGTACGTGGCCAGCGAGTATCAGTTCTGGTTAACAGTGGGGCGACCCACAACTTCATCGATGCACAGATGGTTGAGCGAAGAGGTATACAGACAGAGAGCTTCAATGGGTTTTCAGTCTTGGTCCCAGGAGATTAGACCATGACGTGTGCTCGTTATGTTCCAGAGCTTTCAGTGACGATGGGCACCTACACATTGACTGACCACTTCTTCGTGGTCGATATTCCGGACACCAACATGATACTGGGTGTTCAGTGGCTTATCACTCTAGGGAAGGTCACAACGGATTGGAAGACCCTAGAGATGGAGTGGGATGATGAGAAGACAGGGAGGCATGAGAAGATACGGGGACAACACACATATCTGCCTTAGACTGTTTTGGCTCATCGGATGGAGGCAGCCTTCCAGAAGGGAGACATAGAGTGGGCAGTGGAGCTGCGTGCATCAGAGGTAGGGACTACAGGGCAGACGGTACGTCCAGAGATACAGTCCATCCTTGATCGGTATGCCATAGTGTTTGGGGAGATTCCACCAGGACAGCCATCAGATTGGGGGTTTGAGCACACCATCGAGCTTGAGCAGGGCATACAAGCAGTGATTACCACCCCCTATAGGCACCCCAAGGCCTATTGGGATGAGATTGAGCGAGTTATCCAGGAGTTGTTGGCTCTTGGGCACATTCAACCGAGCACGAGTCCTTTTACTTCTTCCGTGATGTTGGTGAAGAAGAAGGACAATACATTGAGGATGTGCATTAACTATAGGGCCCTGAACAAGAAGACCCTGAAGAACAGGTACCCCATACCCAAGATCGATGAGTTGATGGACGAGTTGAGAGGAGCACGATTCTTTTCAAAGATTGATTTGAGATCTAGGTACCATCAGATTCGTGTGAGGGAGCAGGACATTCCCAAGACCGCCTTCAGGGTTCACTATGGGCACTTTGAGTTCTTGGTGATGCCTTTTGGGCTAACCAACGCCCCCGCTACATTTTAGTCCTGCATGAATCACATCTTCCGTAGTCACTTGAGGAAGTTTGTGTTGGTATTCTTTGATGATATTCTCATTTACAGCAGGACTTGGGAGGAGCATCTCTAGCACATTGAAACAGTATTGCGTATCTTATAGGAGCAGCAGTTCTATGCCAAACTCTCCAAGTGTGAGTTTGGGTTGACAGAGATGTTGTATTTGGGACACATCATAGTGGTGGACGGAGTGAGAGTCCACGAGGAGAAGATCAGGGCCATTAGAGAATGGCCGAAGCCGAGAAATGTGACGGAACTTCGAGGATTCATTGGCATTTGTCCTTACTACCGGAAGTTCGTCAAGGGTTTCTCACAACTTGTTGCACCCCTGACAGATTTGACGAGGAAGGGGGCATTCAGTTGGTCGGATATAGCCCAGTGAGCCTTTGACAGGCTCAAGGAGGTTATGCGCAGCTACCCAGTGCTTGCATTGCTAGATTTTACGCAGCCATTTGTTTTGGAGTGTGATGCGCCGGGAGAGGGGACCGACACAGTGTTGATGCAGGGAGGTCACCCTATAGCCTTTGAGAGCCAGAAGCTCCTTTCGCACGAGAGGTTGTATTCGATATATGAGAAGGAGATGTTGGCCATCATGCATGCATTGGCTAAGTACCGGTAGTATGTGGTGGGTAACAGGTTCAGGGTGAGGACTGATCACAACAGCCTCAAGTTCTTTTTGGAGCAAAGGCAGCTACAGGAGAGGCAGCAGAAGTGGATCAGTAAGATCCAAGCATATGACTTTGACATTGAGTATGTCAAGGGTAAGAACAACGTGGTAGCAGATGCCCTTTCATATAGACCAGCCACGTTGTCTCTTATGAGCTTGGATACAGACTGGAGGGCTCGACTCTTAGTAGAGTACTCCAAGGACAGGTTTGCATGTGAGGTTGTGGGGCAGGTGGCAGATGACAGGTACAAGGTGGTCGATGAGATCATCTATTACAAGGACCAGATCTTCTTGACTGAGGGGTCTCAGCTCAAGAAGAAGATACTCCAGGCATCACATGATTCACCATTGGCAGGACATCAGGGGTTTACCAAAACCTACAGGGCCATTAGAGAAAGGTTCTCATGGAAGGATGTACTCCAGCACGTCCGGGAGTGCAATGTTTTCCAGAGGAACAAGGGAGAGATGAGCCATCCCGCGGGTTTATTGTAGCCTCTTCCCATTCCGGAGGGGAAATGGCAGAGTATTTCGATGGACTTCATCACAAGGTTGCCCATGGTACAGGGCAAAGATTGTATCTTTGTCGTCGTTGATCGGCTGACGAAGTACGCACATTTTTTTGCCATATCCGCACACTATACAACAGCACAGGTGGTCGAGCTATTATTCAGAGAGGTCTTCAAGCTACATGGTTTTCCTAAGACCATTGTCAGTGATAGGGACAACCGTTTCATGGGTGGGTTTTGGCCGGAGCTTTTCCGATTGGTGGCGACGGAGTTGACACCGAGTACCGGTTATCACCCACAGACGGATGGGCAGACAGAGATAGTTAACAAGTGGCTGGAGGGCTACTTGCGTAACTATGTTAGTGGGCAACAACGAGCATGGCTGAAGTGGCTACATCTGGGGGAGTACTGCTACAATACTTCACATCACATGTCCATTGGTATGTCACCATTACATGCCTTATATGGGTATCATCCTTTATCTTTTGCTGACGTGATGTTTGGTGATAGCAAGGCTCCTAGAGCCAAGATTTGGATCCAAGAGAGTCAGGATATCCTCCGAGCTCTCAAGGATAACATGGCTACAGGGCAGAACCAGCAGGAGCTGTATGCCGATAGGGGTCAGGTGGAGAGATTGTTCGAGTTAGGGAACATGGTCTACCTACGATTTTAGCCATACCGACAGTCGTCACTGAAGCAGAAGGGGGCTGAGGAACTCAAGCCCCGCTTTTATGGGCCATACAGGGTGATACGCAGGATTGGACAGGTTGCATATGAGTTGGAGCTGCCCCAACGCAGCAAGATTCATAACATTTTTCATGTATCATGCCTGAAAAAGGCATTGGGGCAACAGGTGACAGTGGCAGATGAGCTACCACCCATGGATGATGCGGGGCATTTGGTATTGCATCCGGAGGCTATCATTGATACCGGGGAGAGGCAGCTGCGGAGCAGGACGGTCTGGGAATGCTTGGTGAGGTGGAAGAATTTGCCGGATGAGGATGCCACTTGGGAGAGTGAGAAAATCTTGCAGCATCCATCACTTCAGTTGCTTGAGGACAAGCAACATTTTGCCAGGGGAGACTGTAATATTCCTAATTAGCCATGGCTCATTGGAATATTTGATTTTGTGTCTTCTATAGTTATTTGTAAATAAAAAGTGAGGAAGGGGGACATAACTCACTTTTAAGATAAAACGTCACTTCTTAGTAGCACAACGTTGTGACTTAAAGGGGAGCCAAGGGGGCCAAGAGGGACGCAGAAATGGAGCCCACGCAGACACATGGAAGGACTGCGCAGAAGGGAAGAAACACGTGGCAAGAAAGGAATTATGTAGGAGGAAGTGAACCCTGGGATTGAGAGAGGCAAAGGCTATAAAGGAGAGAGGAGCCCCCTCATTTTGATCATTCTGTTATGAGCATTTGTGATAGTCATTTTGACTTAGAGCACGCTGGTTGTTTAGCTAGTCTGCAACATTGTTTAGTGCATTGACTGTCTCCGTTTGGAGATCTCACCCTTAGCCCCGGGGGACTTCGAGTGCCTGCTCGGGCAAGGTATTTCCATTGGCATTTCAGGAGTAGTTTCATCAGCATTTTAGCAGCAGTTTCATCAGCGTTTTGGAGGACTGCGCAGCACAGAGAGAGGGACGCAGTTCCTTTTGCAGGAGTTCTTGGTTGAGGGTTTGCAGTAGGATTTGTGCTAAGAGATAGAGAAGGGGATCAACCCTTGCATATTGGAGAGTTTTGGCAGGGGTTTCAGGTAGATTTCTGGAGGGTTCCATTCAGTGGCAGGGCA
>APFE030462515.1:0-13836 GCA_000404065.3 Pinus taeda | reverse complement strand
TAATTAATAAATGTAAAAGTCATAAACCAATATAATATGTTACAATGTAAAATAACGGCTTAAAAATATATTTGATTTATAAATGAATATCAAAGAAATTTATTAATGGGTAAGATTTTTAAAATTAATCGGTTCATGGAGTGATTCAAATAATTTTTAGCTTTGGCTCAATACAAATCTAAGTTTTGGAAGAGATTTGTAAATGATAATTGTGTGTTATGTGATTCTTGGTCAAGAAAAGTTGGATTTTTCTCCAATATCTTAATAATCAGTCTAGTTTCATTAATTTATTAGGGAATGTGAAACTAATTTGAGGGTTGGATCTTTCTTCAATATCTTAATAATCACTCTAGTTTCATAAAGTTTACTATGGAATGTGAAACCAATTTGAGCATGTCTTTTATCGATGTCCTTATTTCAAAGAAGAATGATGGTTCATTCTCACACGAGGTCTTTATGAAAAAAACTCACATTGAGCAATGTCTGATGATTCCCCACATTGAGCAATATCTCATGATTCCCCTGCTCAAATGTTGAGTGTTCTTAACACTTCAGCTACTCTTGCCTTTAAAGTTTGTGACAATATCCACCTTGATGGTGAGAAAACCCATTTCCTTATCTTTTTTAGAAATAATGGTTATAATTTGCACCAATGTCTTGAGGCTTTTCTTAATGTTGACTATGGTTCTAAGATTAAAAAGGAACCCTAGGACCAGATTTCACGGGTGCACATTCCTTTTATCCAAGGAACCACGGATAAGATTGTGAGGATCTTGAGAAACCATAGGGTTACCTCAAACTTTAGGCCCCTAAACACCATTCAAAGTTTTGTAAAAGACTTTGTAGACCCTAAGAATATGAAAGGTGTTTATATAATCCCATGTTCCTGTAGGACACCGTAAGTTGGTGAAACTAGCTACTCAATAAATCAAAGGATTGATGAGCATGCAACTAACATCAAACATGAAGACGTGTCATTTCTAGAATAGATGATTACCATTGCCATAATTTTAGGGAGGATATAGAGATTGAAAAGAGGCAGAGAAATTTGAATAGAGACAAATTAGCACTTGTTGGGTACAAGCCTTTTCTTTTGTTTATTATTTAGCCCACTTCTTTCATTTTATTCATTTATTATTATTTTTATTTTATTTATTTATTTTAAATTATAATAATAATAAAATTTCATTTAATTTAAAATATTGTAAATTTATTTTTCTTTTATTTATTTATTTATTTAATATTTATTATTACTAGTTTTTTCATGTTAATTAATTCGCTGCGCCTTAGACTTTATGTGTCTTTATGATTCTTTATTGTTTAAATTTGAATTTCACCAAGCCTTTGTTTGACTTGAATTTATCTATTTATTGATTTATTTGTGTTACTTTGCCTTCTAATTTTATTTATTTTTATTTCATTTATAAATATTTCTTTCCAAAATATTCTTGTTCAATGAATAATATTTATTTGCTCAAAACTAATCGTAACCATTGGAATTAACTCTCTCTACATGACACTCTTTTATTTAATTTGATGTTTAGTTCTGATTCTCCGTCATGTCCTAGGATGAACCACACTAAATGGTTTGAAACCCGTACACAATACACTTCCAATGTGATTTCTACATAAAGATATCCCATTATTCATGATATCGCTCACAAAAACTTGAATTTAGATATAATATAATTATGTTTATATAATTAATTGTTTCAAATTACATAATCAAAATTCATTTATATTGATTTTTATATAGAAATATAATATTCATTGATGTTTAAATTTTTACATAGAAATATTAGATAGTAAATATGAAATTAAAAATATTAAAATTTTTGATATTTATTTTCTCTCACATAATATATATATATATATATTCTTGATCATGTGAAAAGAAATTTGTATTGTTATTTATAAAAGTAAAGAGAAATACATTTTGTAAATACACATATTTTTCATGTATTCTTCAAAGATCTACTTTAATCCTTATATGGAAAAAATTGTTGTGTAACATGCTTAACCAATCATAAATAAATAAATAATTACTAATCAAATAACCCAAGAAACAATCCTAAATTAAGTTTTATTATATGACTATATTCCCTCAAAGGTAAATTCATAATCATGCACTCGGTTTAATGCTTGGGGTAATACATGGTTGAATGTATACATATACATGGTCAACTAGGTTATTAGTTTTATGTGTGTATATATATGTATATGTGGTATGTCTATCTGTTTTGAGTATATCTAAGTTTCTCACCCAAGGCTATACTACCGAGTTACGATTCTACCTATCTTGTTATGGTCTAGCATAAATAAACCCTTGTGAATTTTATTATGTTATCAAACTTAGGTTAATTACTTAAATGTTTATTGGAAGTATCTCGACTCCTCCACGTACTAGTTGTATTAACTCTAGATTGTTTGGCGTTGAGCACTTGGGTCTCAGATCTTCCCTTCATTTGCCACCGCATGATCAAACGAATCAAAATTGCTCCAGGAGGTTAAGTGCAACCAAACCAGTTTCTGTCGAGCTACTCGTCTGATCAATATTCCATTGCTATGAAGGGTTTCACAAACCCTGCAACTAGATCTTTCTCCGTTAGGGTTTTCGAGTTGTTTCCTTCGGCCAACGCTTGCAGGTATTATTCAAGGGTTAAAACTAAAACTTTTCCCTCTCTTCTTAGGTTTTGCCTACAATTATATGAACTATTTTCTGATTTTCCTTGCAGGTATCAATGGAACTTACCTATGTTTCCGACTGGCTTGAGTAAATGCGTAACCGCCCTTTACAGGTACCAAACACTTTTTCTTTGAGCATTCTCTATTTATCTTCTATCATTTTAAAAGAACGGGGAATCATTTGGTTTCTCACTGAATTGTTCCTGCTTGGTGGACGACTCACTCCAATTCTTCACAGGTATTAACTTGTCCAATGATCTACTATTTACTTATTTTCTTGGTTAGCTTAAGAGTGAGCCTAACCATAGTTAGCTTTGTTTTCTCTCAGGTTGGGATACACTATTCCAATAGCTGGTCATAGTTATCTTTTATCTAGCCATTGTTGGACATAGCTTGGCCTGGCGTTTTTTTTCCAGGTTTCACTAAACCCTATCGTTCGACATGCAATCACCTCATTCCTTTCTAGCCTCAACACTAGTTCTTTTTTTATGAGAGTTGTCTTATTAAGAGTCTCTATTTGGTAGAAAATTATTACACCCTACACAAGGGTTCCAGACAATAGGAGAATATTGTTTGTAGTTGTTGTTTGGCCCTTAAGCCTCTGCAAACGACCTGTATGACAAACTTATTTTATTTTATTTCTATTGTATTTCTATTGTATTTTATTTCTATTGAATTTTGGCGTTTTTGCTCTCTGCCCCCACTTTCTATTATTTGTTAAAAAAAATATATTCAACTATGTTGCTGCTACAAGAGTCTCACATTTTGACTTCCATATTATATTTTCTTTTTCCAAATTGATTTCAAAATGCTCTGGCTTACAATAATGTAATGACTAGTTTACATGCACATAGAGTTGTAGTGAAGTTATATTGATTATGGATATAAATATTTTTTCTGTCTACCTCATTCTATGTTTTGTTATTTCATTCAGCCATTTTTATATGTATATGCTTTTGGAACTTGGTTCATAGTTGTCCTCTAGTTTAGATTCAGTTTCATTATCGTTCTGTAGCAATGCATTCGTTTCTTTATTTTCTTGTATATACTTATTATTGAATTTTTCAACAAAGAAGCAAGACTTAGAAATTACTTGGACCTGCTCTTTTCCCTTACGTACCAAATATGTCACTAGTTGGGTTCCAAACCTCTCACTGGATGAATTTCGATTCGTTTTGATTGGGGTTCAACCCAAATCCCCCCTATTCCGCTATCTTCATTGTTCTGAAAGATAATCGTGTTCAGTGTGATATTGGGTTATGTGCTAGATTGGTTCTAGATATTTACAATATGTGTCATTATAATGTTTCTCTCCAAGAAAATAGAGTATTTTCTTTTCATTCCTCTAGGCATAGAGGCACATTTATTTCCATTACAACCATTAACATTATTTCCTTCCTTACAAAAATGTAACAATGTTCTTTTATCTAAATAACAAAACAATTAGAAAAACTTTTACAAAAGACCTCCTACAACTAAAAATATTCATTCATGAAATAAGGCTCTTTGTTCATCAACATATTTAATAAAATAGCAACAAATCTTAAGTAATTATAATTTACTTATCTGTCATAATTTGCTCATTCAAGGGAATGGAACATGCAAGATGACTCCACCACCCAACCTATGAGACAGGAAATTACGTCCATGTCCTACCCCAAAGCCTCTTTAGTTTCCAGAGAAGTTTTAGACAAGAAAAATATCCTTTAACCTCAAGACTACCAATCCAGTCTGAAAATATTATTCCAGGGCTTCCACTAGCCCGTGACAAGCTCAAGAACACCCTACAATAGCAGTCCCACTAATCTTGACAACATCCTATCAATGGTTATATTCCTTCCTTCGTTTCCTCAGACTTACCTCTCTATAAAATCATGCTTTCCCAAACTAAGATGTTTTCCTTTTAATCTCTGAAGGAAAATGAAGTAACTGTCTAACTACCTGGAAACTAAAGATTTCTCTTTTGGTGTCTTCTCCCGTAATTTCCTTGACTTAGCATAACAATTTTTTTTAAAAAAGATAAAAATAAATAAAAAAAATTTTATATCTAATGTTCTTTTACTAACTTTCACCCAATCCATAATTACCAAGTCCTACATAATAAAAAGTAAATGATAATTATTTACACAACTAGGGGGTCTTACATCCCCCCCCAAGCAAACCATCGTCCTTGGTGTTCATTCTTTCCCTTGGAACAGGTCAGGGTATGATTCTTGCATAACTCTTTCATCCTTCCAAGATAAAGTGCCTCCACTAGACTTTAACCTGAGTGATAACTCACATTCGTAACATTATTTCACCCCATTCGAAAATACGTAGAGGCTCTAACAAGAATTATCCATCTAGTTATACCTATTCAACCTCATAAAATTATCATCAACTTAGTTGATAAGCATCATTAATTAACAAAAGAAAATTATTTATTAAATCTTTACCTGCACATTCTATCAGTTAATAATATTTCTAGAATCATACACATATTTTTTTAATAAAGAGATGTGAAACACATTATGGACTCACATATGGCTAGGTAATGCCAGCTAGTATGCAACATGTATCACTCTTTCTAGAATTTGAAAGGGTCCACAATATCGAGGAGCTAATTTTGCACATCCCTTCCACTACAAAGTGATTTTCTTGGCTTCCACTCGAACATTTACGTGGTCCCCTACCTGGAATTCCCTATAAGTCCTTTTCTTATCTACACACACTTTCTTCCTATCTTTGGCAACTTTCAAGCTTTGTCATAACTTTTTCACAGTCAATTCCATATCTGTGAACATATCAGGGACCAAAAATAACTTATCTTTTGGGTTGATCCAATTAATGGGCATTTTGCACTTTCTCCCATATAAAAATTTGAAGGTACTCATTTTTAATCATTTGCGATAACTGCTGTTATACATGAATTCAACTAGATGAATATACTCTTCCCACTTAGTCGGTTTCTACATTACATACATCCTTAACATATCTTCTAGTATTTTGTTTACCCACTTGGTTTTTCCATCTGTATGAGGGTTATATGTAGTGCTAAACTGAACTTGTGTTCCCAAACCAGTAAAAGGAGTCTTTCAAAATGTGGATGTGAACTTCACATCCCTATCAAAAATCATTACCTTTGGCATCCCATGTAATATGAATATTTCACACCTAAATATGTCTACAATTTGTGTGGTTTTGTATATAGATTGAAAATGAATTAAATGGGCTATTGTACTCAATTTTTCTCCTACCACCATGATTGATTCATTCTATTTCTTAGATTTAAGAAAACTTGTTATAAAATCTACAGTAATTACTTCCCATTTCCACTCTGGGATGGTCAATGGGTGAAGAAATTTGGCTGGATGTTAACGTTGAGCCTTGAATTTCTGACCTTCCAGGAATTTAGCCAAATATTCAATGATGTCTACTCAGTTATGGTGTGATGGGGGGAATTTTTGAAATAATGAGTCTCCCTAAAACCCCAACATTGTAACCGAGGTCTTTTTGATTGACTGACCTCTGGTTTACTAGATACTGATACTTTCTTAGGTTCATTTTGTGCCCTAAATTTCTGCTCATTTTTACGAGGAGGTTGCTTATGCTGGCTCCTAGGTGTATTTCTAGCATTTCCAATTTTTGTGCCTCTAACATTCTAAAAAAAAAATTGTCCCATTTTACTTGACCACCTCTTGTTGTCATCTCATTTTTGCTTCATCTGCTGATAGCAGATATGTGCCTTTCAAATGGCTTCATCCATTGTTTTGGGATTGTCAAACTCCAAATTTTCTTTCATGAACATGGGTAGGCTACTCATAAAATGTTTTACTTTGGCCTTTTCCTCGTGTATGTAAGGCACATATCTCAAAAGGGATGTAAACTTAGTCACAAATTCATGCATTGAAAGTTCTCCCAGTCGGAGATCATGGAAGTCCTCCACCTTATCATCGTAGAATTTCTCAGTTAAGTACTTGTCCTTGAAATTATTATGAAGTTCTTCCCAAGTCACTCTTTCCTCATCAATTGCATGAGAAACTTTGAATTCTTCCCACCATAATGAAGTTAATAAATCACTAACCTTGCGTTCATATTATCATCATACTCATAAATATGAAAATATATTTTCATATTAATCAACCATGCTTCATTGGCTTCTTCCATATCTCCGTCAAAGGTCGGGGGTTTAATTTTCTTGAATTCCTCCTTCTTCCATATCATTGTCTTTTGTTTCTTATTTTCCCTATGGTCTGATACATTTTCGGATTCCTCCCCATTTTCACCATTATCCCCATCCTTCCTCTGAGTCCTAGAGACACATTTTCACCTCTCTACCTATGATCTTTGTCCCTGTCTTCATTTCCAGTGCTTGGTATGGAATTCCTATGATTTTGGTGATCAGAGAGGCTTTTCAATATTTTTTCTTGGTATCACATCATCCTTTCCTTGTCCACCTGTATATTAGCCATCTCATCCCTTAGTTGTTGAATAGTATCCACAACATAATGGTGGGGTTTTGGTCTTCTCCTCCCAATTGAACCCACATTTCTTGGTTAGTGCCTAAGATTAGTATAGGACCAAATTCTACATATGATCTTAATGGTTGTATGATTCCTGTATCCTCTCCTCATTATGCCTTTTATGTGATAAAAACATATGTTTGTTATTTAATTTCCCGAAACAAACCACAATATTGTAACCTGGGCGCTCTGATACCACTTGTAATATGCTTAACCACTCATCAATACAAAAGAAAAAAAAATTAATAATCAACTAACCCAAACAACATATTAGCTATTATTATGTGAATATCTTATAGTCCCCTCAATACATAAGGTAAATTCATAATCATGCACTTGATTTAATGCTTTGGTTAATACATGGTTGAGCATATACATATATATAGTCAACTCGGTTCTTGCTTTTCTGTATATTTGTGTGTGTGTGTGTGTGGCATGAATATTTGTTTTGAGTATATCCAACTTTCTCACCCAAGGTTATACTACCGGGTTACTATTCTACCTATCATATTATCATGTATCACAAATAGAACCTTGTGAACTTTATTACGTTATCAAACATAGGTTAATTGATTACCAAGGGGTTCATTGGAAGTCTCTTGACTCCTCCACGTATTGGTTGTATTAACTCCACATTGTCTAACATTGAACACTTGGGTCTAGGATCTGTGATTCATTTTCCATCGCATGATCAAATGACTCATAATTACTCTAGGAAGTTAAGTGTAACCAACCAAGTTTCGGTTGAATTGCTTGTCCAATCAGTATGTCATTTCTATGGAGATTTTCATGAGCTCTGCAACTTGGTCTTTATCTATTAGGGTTTTCAAGTTGTTTCCTCATACCAATGCTTACATGTACACTCCAAGGGTTAAACTTGAAATTTTTCCCACTCTTCTTAGGTTTTGTCTACAATTATATGACATATTTTCTTATTTTTCCTGCAGGTATCAATGGAATGTTACCTATGTTTTTAAGTAGCTAGAGTAAATGTGTAGCCACCCTTTACAGGTACCTGACACTTTTCCTTCGAGCATTCTCTATTTCTCTTATGTCCTTTTAAAATAACAAGAATTCATTTAGTTTCTCAAATATATTGTTCCTTTTTGGTGGAGGACTCACTCCAATTCTTCACAAGTATTATCTTTTCCAATCATCTATTGTTTACTTATTTTCTTGATTAGTTTCAGAGTGCACCTTACCCTAGTTCGCTCTATTTTCTCTCAGGTTGAGATACACTATTCCCACATCTCATCTTAGTTATGTTTCATTTTTCCATTGTTGGACTTACCTTGGACTCAAGTTTTTTTTCTAGGTTTCACTAAACCTTATCATTCGGTGTGGAATCCCTCGTTCCTTTCCGACCTTAACACATTTTTATTTCTAAGGTTTCTCTTATTAAGAGTTTCTATTTTGGTAGAAAATTATTAGTGCCTACACAAGGGTTCAAAGACAGTCGAAGAATAATATTTCTATTCGTTGTTTAGCCTTTAAGCCTTTGTAAATGCCCTGTATGAGAGACTTATTTTCATTCTATTGAATTTGTGATTTCGTCTCTCAGCCCCAACTTGTTATTATTTGTTAAAAAAAGGTATATTCAACATTGTTGGAATTATAATAGTCTTGTTTTTTGACTTCCATATTATATTGTCTTCTTCCAAATTGATTTTAGAATGATCTTGTTTACAATAATGTAATGACCGGTTTATGTGCTCTGAGAGTTGTAGCAAAAATTACATTGATTATGGATATATATTTTATTTGTTTGGATCATTCTATGTTTCATTCTTTCATGCACCATTTTTTAAATGTAAATTCTTCTGGAACTTGGTTCATCGTTGTCATGTAGTTTAGATTCACTTCCATTACCATTCTTTAAAAATGTCCTAGTTTCTTTATTTTCTTGTTTATACGTATTATTGATGTGTCTGACATAGAAGTAAGACCTAGAAATTTCTGGGACCTTTTCTCTACCCATGCGGCACTAAATACATGATTCATTCTATTGCATACCTCTCCTTAAAGGAATTTTGATTCGATCCAATGGTGCTTAAAACCGAACCCCCGGATTCTATTGTCTTCATTGTTCTAAAAGATAATCGCATTCATTGTGATATTTGGTTATGTGCTAGCTTGGTTCTACATTTTTACAATATGTGTCATTATAATGTTTCTCTCTAAGAACAAAGGGTGTTTTCTTTTCAAAAACATAAGCACAAAGGCACATCTATTTCCATTACAAATTTAACATTATTTCTTTCCTTACAGAAATGTAACAATGTTCTTTTCTTTGAATAATAAAATAGTTAGAAAAAATTATAGAAGACCTATGTTCTCCTACAACTAACAATATTCATTCATGAAAGAAATTTCTTCATTCATCAGCATATTTAAGAAAATATTAAAAAATATTAATTAATTATAATATATTTTTCTTTATTAATTTTCTCAACCAAGGAAATGGAACTAGTAAGAAGACTCCACCACCCAACCTATGAGATTGGAAATTACATCTAGGTTTCCCCCAACCTCCTTAGTTTCTAGAGCAGTTTTAGACAGTAAATAAATTCTTGGACCGCAAACCACTAGTCAAGTCTAGTCTATAATTTCTATTCCATGTCGTCCACTGGTTCATGACTAGCTCAAGAACACCCTACAACAGTAGTCCTGCATACCTTGACAACATCTTGTCAATGATTATCTTATATCCTTCATTACCTCAAACTTCCCTCTTTAGCCACTCTTGCTTTCCCACACTGACATGTTTTCATTTTAATATTTGAAGTAACCTTAACAAAGTCCTGCATATGGTTATCTTCTTTCCTTCATTGCCTTACACTTCCTTCTCCAACCACTACTGCATTCCCAAACTGAGATGTTTTCCTTTTAGTCTTTGAAGGAAGAGGAAGTAACTATCTAACTACCTAGAAACTAAAGATTTTTTTTTTGGGGGGTATTTTTCCGTAATTTCTGTGACTTGGCATAACATTTGTTTTTAAGAAGATAAAAAATAAAAATAAATAAAAAATAAAAATATGTCAAATGTTCTTTTACTAGATTTCACCTAATCTAGAATTACCCAGCCTTGCACATTAAAAAAATAAATGACAATTATTTACATGACGAGGGAGTATTACATGTTGTCTATATTCTTACATTTAGTGTTTTATGATAATAAGAATATCACATCAAACCAAATTTCAAGTTTTAACAAGTAATTGTAGCATAAATATTCATATAAAATTCAATTATATATACAAGCATTAAAAAAAATCACGAATCATATAGAAACAATAGGCATCATGCAAATTATCCAACTTATTTTTGTATTGATATATTTTATAATAATGCATAGTTTTACATTCATATTTTATTTTTTATTTCATTTTAATGAAATTCTTATAAGAAATTCTTTATAACATACTCCTTATATATTGTGCAAGAAAACATCGATATAATTAGAAAATACCATTCTTAAAATTTTATGAAAGTTTTTTGTATTATAATATTCTTTATATGTATTATGTTTCTAATATGTAATTATGTTGTAAGGTGTTTCCCTTTGAGAAAAACTCCCCAAGCTTCCACCGTGTATATGTCTGCAATGTTCGATCAAATGTGAGACGATTGAAGGTTTGTGTGTTGTCACATTAATAGTTAGGAAAAACAGTTAGCCAACACTAACATTGTAACACCCTCCTCCCACATCCACCCAAGCAACCGGCCAACCAGGGTAAACATCCGATGATATGCCACTATGATATGATTTCACCTCCAAGTTCATGTTAAGGAAATGGAACTAACGATAAAACACCATACAGACCTTGAACCTCAGCATTAGGACCCTTACGAACCATCCAAACCTTTCTGCCAACCTACCCTTAGGTCCCACTAAGACTTTGGACCACCTGACCTCTAGACGCTCTCATGCTATGGGCATGGAAATGTCTAGGGACCTCTGGATTCTCTCACAAGCCTACAAGCCAGCATCTAGGGACTAGTTTTCTCAGTTATGTGCTAGCGTCCCTAGGATTTAAGCCACACTTTTAGGCCTAGTGCCCAGGTCACTACCCAGAACTGAATGACACATTTAAAACATTAAGATAATATAGAAACAACATTAATAATTAAATTACTTGAATAACATATTGATTGGACCCCTACTAGCCGTGAAAGGAATTCCTCAAACATATCACGAATATGTAATATAGAGGTGTAAATAACATATCCGAAATAGGGGTCTCATACTTATCTAAAATTCGCTATGAGTTATTGTTTCCTTTTCACTTTAGTTGTATTTTCATCCATTAGGCCATAGATACCTTGTTAATTCATATACAAGTAAAAATTAGATACCTACTATCATAAAACACATACATAACCAACATAATAGCAAAATAAATACCAATGAAATCACAGCCATATAATCCACATATAAAATAGTATTATAATCATATAAATAGAACGATAAATAACCTCATGTTGATGACGCAAATCCAAACCCGGGATGGGGCTTCCACGTTCCACCCGACCATAGAATGGCTAATCAAAATATCTCTTCAACCATTCACCCCCATGCCATATTCCAAGCATGAATGTGGGATCTCATAAGACACATCAATCCAAAAAGATCGAGGGCTTCCAGAGGCCAACTACCTCAACCCATCAAATATTTATTCCACCTCACATTCGGACATCACAAAACCATCATCATATTGGTCTCTATCCAAGCCTTCCAAGACTCCAGAGCATTTGTTCCAACAAAGACTCCGGGACTAGCAACTCGACCCACAAATTTTACTGGACTCTAGAGAGTTTGTCCAACCAAGGCTCTAGGACTAGTAACTCAACCCACCAAAGGCTCCAAAGCGCTTTTTCAACCAAGGCTACGGGACTAGTAACTTAACCCATGTTGTTACAGGGCTCCAAAGCATTTGTCCAACCAAGGCTCCAGGAACTAGTAGCATAACCTAAGCTAAGGAAACATCAGAACTAACCAAAAAAAAACAAGGAAATAAAACCACAATCTCCATGGCTATCCAAAAAATGGCAAGGCTAGGCAAGCCATTGTCAATCTTGGCCATCCTCTATGCCAATGACATACCACAACCAACAAACCACATGCATATGCCATGCATGCCAAAACTAGTGAGGAAAACATACATGCAACTTAGTGCCTATAGGACAAACCCGATGTAGTTGTTGATCCCGATGTCCTCTTATGATTTCTTGCTCTTCTCTTTCCTTCTTGCTCCAAACTCCGAGTATGACACACTCTCTAAGTGTGATCCAAGAAAACTCAAGTATCCAAGAGTATGAGAGAGCGAGAATAAAAGAGAGTTGCACTAGAACTGAACAGGCCAACCTTCACTAACAAAGCTTGCTCATTGATCCTCAGAAGCCTTTTTCTCATTGAGGCCTCTATTTTCTTCATTTTCCATTATTTTCCTTTTCACATGCAACCTATGAAATTTCACCTCCATTTTCTCCTAATTTTCATTATTTTCATAAATAAAATGCCAATTGATGCCTCATGCTTTCCAAATCCTTTGCCATTTCCTTTTCCAATTTCCTTAGCCATAATAACAAAACTGAACACCCGCTAGGATGCTTTTCCCACCATTCAAGTTGGAATACGTGTCCCATCAACCATGGTCTTATATATTTTTACATGATTTTTTACCAGGGTTGTTATAAAACCCTCTCCCTTGGGGGAACACCATCCTCAATGTTCAATGAGAACTATAACCAACAAGATTGCTAAAAACAAAACATACTGCCCATGGATCTTTATAACATAGCTCATTATAGTATTTACAATGACCATCTGCTAAAACATGACATACATACTGTTTATTGGAGCTTTATAACACAATTCATTATGGTATTTACAATAACCACATATACAAATACACATTTGCTTCACCCAGAAAATAACCATATTGCCTTTGGAGCTTTATAAACTAACTCAATACAATATTTATAATAATATACATGTATACATATATACACATTTTCTCAACCAAACAAATAAAAGCATACAATGCCTGTATCAATCAACAAGAGAATCCAAAGGCTCAGACCTCCACCCTTAAGAGTAGTTCCATGATTCACTTCCTTCCCAAGAAGTCTAGAATCCACTACCAAATTCAAAGCTACATCCAATGTCCAAAGCGACAATCCAATGCCATTTGTCCTCCCAATGAACATTTACCAGCTCATTGTTCTAGGGCACACTCCTAATGATCATATGATGCCATCTGGAAATGATAATGAACAAAAAAAATCCATCCTCGACGTTCACTTCTCTACTACACAGTCCCTTGGGCAATCTAGTCACCCCCTTTAGTGGAGTCACACACCTTCCAAGTTCCTTTGGCACCCTCATCCCGGGAAGTCCATCCCTTGGAAAGGCTTCCTCACATCATAAGATACAAAAACCAAGGCATCAGAGTACCTTAAAACCATCATACCAGTCATAGCATGCTCATGGAAATCAATGGACAGTATTGGGTACCAATGTCGCACAATGGCCCTCCTCCTGAATTCTTTACCCACATACTCTAGTCTTTTCCATTTCATTTTTTTCTGCTTCTAATGCTTGTCATCAGCTTCAACCACCGAATTTGGCATTTCATGCTTTCCTGTA
>APFE030462512.1:18099-30620 GCA_000404065.3 Pinus taeda | reverse complement strand
TGTTGCCCTACCTTAAGGGTTTTGATAATAAAGAAGCATTTCTATCTATTCATATCTTGTTATTCTTGGGTTATTTCTGTTATCATATTATTCTTGGGTTAGATCTACAACAAGTGGTATCAGAGCTACAACAAGTGGTATCAGAGCTACAATAAACTGTACCCCCTTGGCACATTGCTCGACCAGCGTGATGACTGTTGTTGGTACCTCATTGTCGCGGCATTTTCTCATTACTTTTCCTACCAGTCGCTAAGTGGCTATGCGCACCCCTTCTTCTTGAATGCTGGTAATCACATAACCCCTTTCTTCTTCTCTAACTTGTATTTCTTCTTCATGGCTTCTGCGAGTGCCAAGTCTCTACTTTGGTCAGCTACTTCCGCGAGGTCCGTTCCCGTGCAGGGAAGGTTTTAAATCCTATGAATTTGCTTTGCCGTAATGGGAATCTACTCCTCTAGCCACAAGTAACCCCCATGCACTAGGAAAAGCAGTTGCCTGATGATGAATTTCATGATTGGTGCCCAGTGAAAGTGCCAAATCCATATTAGGTGGACTAGCTCAGCCTCTTCCACCCCGCACAACCATTTTCGTGGCTACAGCACTGTAACTACCCCCTCCTTGCTTTGTTTCATAAGTTGGCTAGTCTCCAAATGGGGAAACTTTCCGCTATCCACGAGGTCCCAATCTTCAAATTTTGTCATGGGTATGTGGCCTAGGGCTAAACCCTCAAATAGAATTCCCTATGGGAGGAGTGGGATTTCGAGTGTGTTCTTAACGATATCCATGTCCTTGGGTACTTTTGCCTTCCCTTTCCGTGGGGGGACATATTTGGGCAGTTTTGTTGTAGCATGCACTAGTTGAATGTCTTCTGGCACTTCTTCATCTGGTTCAATCTCTTCTACAAAGGCCTAAAAATCCTCCTCCTCATCATTTGTCTCAATATTACCCATCTTTCCCTTTTCTTCCATAGACAGTTTACCAAACTATGGATTTCGTGAAGACATATGGACCGGTCCTGCTGCCCGTGGGTCCTTTTGGGGCCTCAATGTCTAGGGTGATTTAGGGATTTCCGCTGGATATCCTACTGGTGGCGTAGAGATCTACATGGATCCCTTAGTTTTTGACATTATTCTGATAAGGGAATCTTGTGTCTCCTTCGGCAATGTTTCAAACCACGGACTTGCTCACACTACCTCCAAATTTTTCAAGTTCATACCCACTTGATAATGCAACAACTGAATTCTCAAAATGCCAAGGGTTGTTTGGTGGAGTGCCACCTCTGATTTATAGGCCCTTTTGAATTCAAATTTGACCATTCCCCCCACATTCAGCTCATTAATGCGAGAATGGCAGAAGATAGTCCCAAAACTAGTTTTGACTTTGTGTCCTAATTACCCACCTCGCTGCCTTAAATTAGACATCTTGTCATGGATAATGACACCAACAGTCACTTTCTGGCCTACCCATGTGGCAGCACAACCACTTATGTGTGAACGCGACCTATGCGTCATACTGATCCTGCGCGCAACTTTCGTATCACGCAACTCCCATACAATCTCTTTTATAGTACCGTGCTCTCTTTCAACTGCTTGGATCACTGAGACTATGCTTCCTCCAGATAGTTCAGTGGTCGCACTACTGGTGCAAGGCATCAAGTCACCTTCCAACCTGCTTCTCCGACCTTCCTTAGTTATGCTCACACTAGTCAGTGCCTCACGTTCTTCCTTATGCGGTGTTGTTATAGACATATTTGGGAACTGCAACCCCAATCTTATATGTTGATAAACCAAGGGATATTTAACCCCTAAAAGTGTTGTTTCATACCCTAAAGGATCATGGTCAACTGACTACATCATTCCCTAGAAGTTCCACCTGTGAAACCACTCAAAACTAGCCAAAACTGGGCCATACTAACTGCTCCATTGTCAGGGTGCAATGCATATTGACTCCTACAGTAGCCAGGTGTGATACATACTAAAGAGGCCTTCTATGGGGTGCGATGAGTGAGAATAGACAAATGTCTGAGACATTTTGCTAAGTGGATACTCATGGAATCTTCTAGAAACTTCTGCTATGACACTTGCCTCTCTAAATTCGCCCAAGAATGAGTAAGAGATCTAACAAATCTTCAAGTGGAATCAAGAAAAACAAGTTAAATGACACTAATCAAAAACCCAGAGATGACTCACACCCTTGCAGACATCTATAAATGGATCCCTTATTTGAGAGATCTAGAGGATGGAATTTTGTAATTTGTAAGGAAGTGTTGATAGTTTGTCTTTAAGAAGGAACATTGTATTGTTGGGTGATCTTGCTTTTCATGAGGTGAAGAGGGCTTTGATGATAGGAGGATGGTGCTCAATCAGACAACTGGGTTGCAATCCTCTCTTCTATTATTAATAAAGTTCTTTGAGTTTTCCTCCATACAATTGTGTATTTTTTAATGTTGTTATTTGTAAATGCCATTGTGTGCTCATTGTATTTATGATTCTGCAATGCTTATGATATCATATATCGGGATGCTTTGATGGTGTTGTGTTGCTTCATTTCTATAGGTATTCTCTAAGCGGGATAAGTAGGAGAAAAGTTTCAAGCTCTGTCAAGGAGGAGAGAAATCAAGCAAGGAGTCAAGCGGAAGATCCAGGTTGGTCCCGTTGTTTCTCCCTTATCTATCATACATAGATGAAATCACAAATTTCTTTGATTGTTTGTTTCTAGGATAACTGCCAATCCTAGTGGGACTAGCAGATCAAAAAGACACTAGTTTTCCTGGAAACAAAATGGCGACTCCACTGGGGAGAGAATAGTTTGTTTGTTTGTTGTTTTTGTTTGCTTTATAAACTATAGATGGAGCCTAAAGTTAGCCAAATAGCCTTCAAACTGCTTTTGCTATGCAATTGCAAAGTAGATGAATGTTGCTTCAGTCAATCTCTGGTTTAGTTTATGAACTGAACATTTGAATTACAAGCATCCTAGATTCCCTTGTGGTAGCTCATTAACCTCCCAAGATCATACTTTTTTACTTTTCTCTTTACTATCCATAATAGCTCAACTTAATCCACTGAAATCAGCTATAAATTTGAGTCAAAACCCATCTCAGTTGCACTCCCTGGCCCATTGCACTATCTATAACTGGAAGCTAGTATGCATTGCACTTCCCATGTGTAGCAGGTGAGATGCATAACTGTTTTTGTGAAGCACAGGTGCAATGACTGAGTAATCCTATTTCTCTCCTTGAAATTTGGGGTTTTTGTCCTTATTTTCAACTCTGTTTGATTTTTTTGCTGCTTATGAACAATATCTCATTGTTGAAGCCTCCTTGCTTTACATAGTTCAGCCTCCATTGATTATGATTAGTAAATGTTTTTATATATTTATCCATCATTTATAGTCCTTCGTCGAAAAGTTGCTCAAATCGAACTGTCGTTTTGGTGCAAAAAGTGTCGTAACTATCGTTTTTTGTCAAAAAAGAGAAGTGTCTAAATCTCTAGATAGTCAATTGAACTTTTTGTTTTGTATTTGATTTGATTTGTTGTTATTTGAAGTTTTGAAAGCATTTTTTATTCGAAATTGAAAAGTGCCATTTAGTCTTCCTTTCCATTTTGAAAAGAAATTATTGAAATGTCGGTTTGAAGAAAATAGTTTAGATCTATACTTAGTTTTCCTTTTTGGCATTCCTCACATTAAGGGAATGAAAAACAAAGACATGCATTTGCATTTGCATTTAAACTGTGTGTGAAAAATGATTTAGGAAAGTGCATTTAGTGTGTGCTCTTTTCTCTTTGTTTGAAAGAATCATAATCTTCTCTCCTTAGTAGCTAGGATTTTCATTGCTAAACATAAACAACGATTGTTTATCTTAGATTGCATATTTAGGAATTTTACATCTACATCATCCGGTGAACCTTGAAAGAAAAAATTATAAACGAGATCAACTCTAAAATAAATCTCAATGAACTTGACAATGCTTTGGAACCTAACACAAGACATCTAGAGGTCTAGGCTAGAGACGTGTTCTGGCATCGTAAAATCTAGTAACTATCGCTTTCATTGAAGGTTGGGTGATTCCTCCTCCTTGATATGACAAGTACTAGCATGGAATTGTGCTCCCCGTACCATCGAGTATATATTGGGAGACCACAATAGGCTTATATCCTTTATCCATAGGAAGTCGTGTCTGCCTCCCTATCGATCGCAATGCACTAAACACAGCATTCGGGAAGATTGACTTCCATACATAAGTCCTTGGTAATTTCTCTTTAATTTACCACCAAGGTGTATATTGTAGTTTTGCGATTGGTTTGGTAATCCCTCTATCTAGATCTCCAGGGTAGTCACTTTTGTTCCTTTTCGACTCCTTAAAAGAAAAGTTCCATATGAGCACTTGTCAGTTCATGCTCATTAAAAATTGAAGGGGACTAGAGTCATCTTTACCTTTTTCTTGACTCTTAAAAATTGAAAAAGCAAAGTTGTGTCAAAGCATCATTAAAATTTATTAAATTTGGAATAACATCCCTATTCCTTCGTTGATCTTAGGTTGAGATAATGGAGTTTACCATCATGGAATCCCTCTCGAGAGGAATCCTAGTTCATTTTCTTCTTAGGGAAATATTGGTGCTCCATATATGGCCACATTGTCCCTTCTAGGAATCACAATTAGTCTACCAGTATGGCTATTTTCAACCTCTTTCATTCAAAATACCATAATTCCTCAAAAATCGAATCAACAACCATTTGATACTAAAGTTGACCCTTCACCTTCTAATTTGTTTGTTTCTCCCTCCCCTTCTTCCTCTTCACTTGGTGAAAATAGTGACACTAGTAACCAGGTAGCTGGGAAGAAGAAGAAAAAGAAAGAGAAGAAGGAGAAGAAGTCAGTTAAGCAAGGGGGCAACCATGAATCATCTGGTGAAACTCTGCACACTAAATCTCCCAGACATCCATGCATAATATGCAAAGGAGACCATTTTCATCAAGAATGTCCATGCATTCCTCGGATCTTTATAGAATCGTCGCCGCGTTCACACCATCCTGTGGCATCAACCTCTGGTGGTCATGTAAACAACACACCATCAACTAGTAATAGTGAAGTTCACGGACAGAAAGGAAAGGTCAAAACTCCATGTAGGCTATGTGAAGGGGACCATACCCTTCCTCGTTGTCCCTTTTTGGATGAAGCCAAGAGAATCTTGCATAACTATCCTACTTCACTACAGCGACTTCCATATGGATACAAGAAACTCACCTCAAGTCCTTTAATAGTTGAAAATCTGACTGAATCGCCAATTGAAACACCTATCATTGAGAGTGAACCTTCTGAGTCCATACCAGACCAAAGTTAGTAGGTCGAGATGGCAGTCGACCCAGTCTTGCCTTCAGAAGGTCCACCTTCAGATGATACAATTTCCAAAGAGAATGAGAATGATACCGTTCAAATTCTTTTTGTCGATACAGAGTTTGATGAACTTTGGGGCAATCCAACCATTCCTTCACAACAGGAAGGAAATCCCCCAGTTCCCACTACTCAAAGGGTTAATTCAACCATTTATTTGGTACCCCTATAAGCAGTCTAGTTGCTTCCTTCGATTGGAATCGACTAGAAAGATCACACCTTCCTTCTAATGTACCATTCCGAATCATAGTACAAGTTTACAAACTGATCATGTCTGGCACTATCATAGATGAAGGGCTTCAGTGAGTATCATTTCCTCAAATGCTTAGAAAGCGCTTGGTTCACCATTGCTTATGCCTATGACACAGAATTTGTCAAGATTTGACAAAGGAACCAGTCGAACGTTAGGGATCCTTCCTAAGTCTCTAATAACTTTGGGAAGGAAAACCGTTCACTTGAACGTGATGGTAGCCCAAGGACTGTTAGATTACAATCTCCTCCTTGGGCATGACTATGTTTACAACATGGAAGTTATTGTCTCAACACTCTTTCGAGTGATGTGTTTCCTGCATGAAGGAAAAATTGTCACTATTGACCAATTTTCATTTCCTGGTTCAAGCACAACTTTGAGACAAACATCATCCCTAAATGGTCCTTTTGCATCAAGAGTGTCTCTTCGACCTTCATTCCATCCAGCTGATTACAACGAGTAGTCCGGTGAATGTAACAAAGCTTAGGGGGCATGCACCCTTGTCTATTTTGAGACGAACCCAGCCGAAAAGATAGGTTTCCATGTAGGTTATGTGATTGGAAGTGACATCCCACACCATTCACCTTTTTCCACTCTATGGACGAAGCCCAAGAAGTGTTTTGTCTAACCACTAACGAAATCGTCCTGCCATCTACATTTCCCTGTAAGTTAAGTGATTGGTCTAACACACCATTTACCTGTGTCTATTTGGTGGACAAAGCCAAGGAAGTGTTTTTGTCTAACCACTGACAAAAAACAATCCTGCTTAACCACAGTGATTTCCATATGGTTACTGGAAACTCCCCTTTTCTCGATGCCTGGGGGCATGCAAACCTCTTTATGCAAGCGAAATACGACCAATTTCATTTTTTTAGCTTTTTAGTTTTTTTTAACTTATTAGGTTAGGTGATTGGTCTGATCCACCATTCAGCTTCGTCTATGTTGCGGACGAAGCAAAGGAAGCATTTGAACCATTCTGGGGACAAAACCATCCTACCTAGCCTCAGTAGTTCCTTAGCTTTCTATTTTTTTTAGCTTTTTAGTTTGGTCGTTTCTCGCTTACATAAAAAGAAAACATGACCAATGTTATCACATGGTTCAATCTCATTAAAAAATAAACCTACCAATGAGCAATGTTATCGCATGGTTCAAGCTCATTAAAAAATAAACCTACCACTGAGCATATGTTCCCCCAGAGTTCAAGCTCGGTAAAAAATGAACCCACCTTTGGTAAATAACCTTTGTGATTGCCATAATATCAGCGTTTTGAGCCTTGGTTGTGTTCTTGCCATCACCTCCATTCTTTTGGCTGATCATATGCTTCCACTTGACTTTTTACCTTTTTGAGGAACAACTACAATGAGTGGTCTTGTTAGCCACCCTCTTCACATCACCATGTTTTGAGAAGTTCCAAGCTTACCCGGAACCAATAGCTACCCTAAACACCACTCGTTCCTCAAAAAATGATTATACTTTAAACTCTTTTTAGACTCATTAAATATGAAAAGATTGTCAAGCTATTGGCCTCTCCAGCTCGCTAAAGTGATTGGAAGTGCCATCCCTCCTGTATATTTTAATCTTTTTCAGACCTGAGGGATTATCTCATGAAAATGTTTGAGCGCTTGTCTTTTTGGCTCGCTAAAGTTATTGAAAAATCATCCATTTCGTATTATTTTAATCTTTTTCGAACTTAATGGATTATGCTACAAAAAAGAACTACTGGAGTTTCCTTTTCGTCCCTTTTCAAACTCTCTAAACATGAAAAGGACCAAGTTATCCTTATCGTTAAACTCGTTAAAACAATAAAGACAAACTTGTCCACCCAGACAAGAACGAGTTTCACTGTCGCTAGGCTCGCTAAAACATAGCGACAGGTTTGCCCAAAGGGCAAATTATGGAACAAGCATATGTTATCCTCCTCAAGCTTGACAAAAATAAAGAGGTATTGGTCAGAAATGACTGGGGAAAAAGGGAAGAAAAACTTGAAGAATTTTATGGTAGCAGGTCACTCTTGAACATGACACTTTCACTCCATCACCATGATTGAGTCGGGTTGGGTTATTCCGTTCACTGGTCATATCACCATTGGTCCTCCACACCATCCATCTTTTGGGGTTAACACTACCAATCCATTTCAGTGTCACCAATATGTTCAAGAGAAGTCATTCAGAAAATTCACCATCCAGTTAATGCCTCATCCAATACCTTCACCCTCCATTTTTCATGACCGCCATTGTATTGTCAGATTATTTTTCACCTCCAGAAAATCATTTGCTTCGTTTTGTGTAGTTGATGTGGGATACATTAAGGCACTCCTACGATGGGTCACCTCTTTTCGACATCAGCTCATTATCCAAGAAGTTTTCTTAGAAAAAACCCTTTCAGTACTTTGAAGCTTGCATGCCTCAATGGCAAGTTTCTCACTTCTGGCGACAGGTTTACATCAATGGCCTTTGACCGAAAGATTTTGCATGGTGTTTGACATCGGATCATATATTCACATCACGTGAATTGTAATGTAGTACCTTGAGGGTCATTATCATTATTGGTGATTCCTCTCGCGTCTGTTAACAACTTACATTATTGGCTAGTAATCAGGCGATGTCTATCCATGTTCGACTTCAAGACATCTTTTCACATTGATCGACTTGTACATCGGGAGAAGATTGAACGAGTTTGAAGACCCCAGATCTAGTTTCATCCATCCAGATTGCAATATATTCAGGAATATAAAGACATTTAATGTACACAAATGTTGCATAGATGATCATCCAAGCTAAGGGATGATGACTCTACATATAAAGAATCACCAGTCTGCAACTGCAGACGATTATATGTTGTATGTACAGGAAATTGAATTTATAAAATTGAGCATGGGAATGCCCGGCTTAGCTAGATCATAGAAAATTATATTGGGATGATGTATTGTATTGTATCTTATACAGGTCACCTTCTAGGTTGAATACCTCGGATCCTCATGATAAAGCATTTCACCCGACATCCAAATATTTACGACTTCATGCTTTAGGCGGCAACTGTTATAGACATATTTGGGCACTGTAACCCCAATCTTATATGTCAATAAACCAAGGGCTATTTAACCCCTAAAATTTTTGTTTCATACCCTAAATTATCATGGTCAACCGATTACATCATTCCCCTGAAGTTCCGCCTGAAAAAACACTCATAACTGGCCAAAACTGGACCATACTGACTACTCCACTATTAGGGTGTGATGCATACTGACTCCTACACTAGCTAGGTGCGATGCATACCGAAGAGGCCTTCTATGGGATGTGTTATATTCGGTATTGTTAGTCCTCCGTCAAAGATCAAAACTCTTTCTGCATCTTATTTTTATGTGTCTTGCTCCATTCACTCAGTTGCATTCCGCTAGAGGCATGCCATAATCTGATGGAAGGGTCTTATCAGTTCCTTCCCCTCATGTCTTGTACCTGCTATCTTATGTATTTTCATCAAAGTTATTAAAATCCATGACAGTCAATGTTTGATCTTTTAATTGACAAGACTCATTTCAGTCATTAGGTCTAGGGTTTGCAAATTGTTGTTCTCAAAGTGCTTCAATAATACTTGCAGGCTAGAGGAAGGTTCAATAATTCACTCAAATGATGTTTTTGAGTAATAAAAGATGAATTTTGGAACAATGAGAGAGGTTTTTGTCCAAAATAGGCCAAGGAAGAAAAACCTCCTTCACTTTTTACACAGGTGTCATGGTTTTAGAGTACTGTCAAAACTACAATTGCCTCAGGATAATTGATGCACCTCAAAAGTGACCTTGGGAAAATCAAGTTTTCTCCTAGCTCGGTTAGCCAAATGACTTAATTGATGCATAAAGTGATAACTAGACACAAATAGATTTCTAATGAGCTATCATAAGCTCAATTTGGAGTTGACGAACACCTTCAAAAGTTGACTGTAACAGCGCTCTGCCTTGAGGCAGCCTCATTTGGATTTTGACCAGTCTTGGAAGATTTGATTTTTGATAGGGAAAATGAACTCCAAATTAAAGAATTCTAGATGGGTTATAAATTAGACTAAAATAACTTTCCAACGAGCTATCCTTCACCCAATTTGGACACCAGAAAGGCCTCCAAACGGCTCCTACAAAAGGTGTGGCGCATTGGGAGAAATTTTCCAGTGTAAAGTTACACTGGCGTGGCGCACATGGGAGGCACAACGCACAGGGATCCAAAGGCCAAAATCACTTCCAATCCACGACATTTCAATTCATGAATTTCTCCAAGTGGGCCCACTCATTTACACTATATTTTTCTCGGCAACTAAGGCAATGCTTAAAATGTATTTTCACTAAAGGTGGGCTCCTATCCAAGTGGCAAAGGAAGGCGACCAGTCACCCATGCAATTTGTCATTTTTGTAATGCAGCACCTGTAACTAATGGTTGGATTTCCATTTCCATTTTGTAATGATTTGAAAAACTCCCCAACTGTGGGTCGTTCTATTTCCCAATGGCATAGTCTATTTATTGTATGCAAAACCATTTGCAAAAGGTTGGTTTTAATTTCTGGGAGACTGTGGGAGAGAAGCTCAGTTCTTCATTGTATATTTTGACAGAGAATTAATGAAATTCACGAGATTCATGTGGTGTGAGTGTAGCAAATGTGTTCTCTTTATGTTTCATATGTATTTCATTATGTTTCACAGTTCATTCATATTCATTTCAGTGAAATTGTCTAAGTAAGATAAGGTAGAATTCATGTTTTTTCTCTGCCTGTGGGAAAGTTTCACATTCTGTGTTCTTCTTCTGTTGAAAAGGATTCATGTGTTTATGCCCTTTCCACCCTCCTAAACAATCTTTCTCTTTTGAATTATTTCAAATATAATTGCTAGACTTTCCGCCTCTCTTGCCTCACGAAGTAATCTGTGCCTTTGTGTTAAATTCTCTACTCATTATTGTTTGGTCCCATACATCCCAGAAACTCAGTCATTTATAAAAATTTGCTTCTTGTATCCATATTTATTTACTAGCCTAAAATCAATATTTCACTGTAAGTCATCTCAGACCATTTCGTTTACTTATTCACTGAGCGTGACTCGGAGAGAACCCTCTACGATTCTAGTAGGGCTAGCGACCAGACTGAGCGTGGTTTGTGGTTACCCTGAATTTTGCCTTCCTTCAGCCTAAGGTGGATTTAGGTGCTAACATAGTGGAGACTCCATTGGGGAGAAAATGGTTTGCTTGTAGATTGTCTTGCCCAGGACATATCTCAAGTTCAGATCTGATGATTGATGGTGGACAACGATAAGACAAAAGACGGCTGAAATCATTCACCTGGCGACTCCATTCACTGAAGAGCCAGCAATCAGTTGATCTGGATTTAAATAGGAATGCAATAAAATACAGAGATAACCATATACGCAAAGATGCAATGGAAATAATGCTTCATTTCATTAATGGAAAATACCAAAATATGCTTACAACCAGAAATGGAAATAAACCAGCTAGGGCAATGGTGGCTTATCTCTGAGAAGAGATGTCGCGGCTACATGCCTCTGAACTTTTTCGAACTGTGTTACAATGAGGCTCGAAGGCCTATTTATTGTTTAGAAACAATGGAAAACCCTTCACGCTCCAAAACCTAACCCTAGAAGATGAAACGCTAAATTGTGGGCCCCATTTTGGGTAAATTGGTACATCAATTTCTTGGGGTCATAACTTTGGCATACGATCTCCGTTTGACGCATATGACAGCTCATTAGAAAGATCTATCCGAGAACTACCACTTTGGGAAAGGAAACATTTGTCCATGGACCCATGTTGCCCCCAGATTTCCAAAAAAAACATCGTTTAGGGCCTCAAAACGGCTCCGGATGTTCAGGACCCGAAAAAACTGCTAAAAATAGTAAATTGTGCTATAATTACGGAAAATGAAAAACTGAAAGAGATAGTTGCGGGGGTCCAAATGGGATAGGTGGGTGGCCACCAACATCCACCTGGATCATTCTTCCCCCCTTAGGAAGCAATGGTCCCCATTGCGTTGAGTTCCTCCATCTACTGAACTTGTCCTGCAATCTCTGATGTGTCCAGCAATGGTGGGAAGCATGGTCGACGACGGTCCACATTGAACACTTAGTGCAAGTGAAGGAATGGAGGAATGATGTGCTCCAAAGAATTATTCCCCATAGCCTTGGTACTGCTGTAAGGACCTTGACGGAGTGGTCTGAGCTTCTGATGGGTTCTAGTAAGGCGTTCTTTCTGTTGATGCAACCAGACTTTGTTGCCCACCTGAAACTTGTGTGGTACCCCTATGGGTGAGGAGAAGTTGTTCCTGTGTTTTGTCATGACCGTATCCCTTTTCTGTTGCTGCTGTGTGGAGGAACCCTTTGCAGGCGTCATGGATGTAGCAATGATCTTCCCCTTACTTTGGGAGCGAACCATACAAATGAATTTCCTGGTCTGGGAGATGAGCTTGCTGCCTTTCTTAGCAGTGATCAAAGAGGTGGCGGTAGGTGGGGCTACCTCCAATATCCTGTATAATGAATCACCCAAAGAAATAATGACAACATGAGGCCTTGACTCATACACAGCATGTCACCTCCAAAAGTATGGCTGGCCTAATAATACATCACAAACATCCTGAGGTGTAACATCAAACAATACCTCGTCTGTGAAGGGCTTGATGCTGTAGGGAAGGCGGCACTGCTGGCGAACTTTGAGATATCATCCTTCATGAAGCCACCTGATACTGTACGGCTATGGGTGTGGTGTAGTCGGTAGGCCCAACCGCTTCACGACCTTTGCTGAAATAAGGTTCTTTTGGCTACCACTGTCGACAATGAATTGCAGTGGTGAACCCTTCACCCACATTTGTGAGTGGAAAAGACGTTCCCCCTCCTCTGGC
>APFE030462512.1:0-17173 GCA_000404065.3 Pinus taeda | reverse complement strand
CACCCCGAATAGCCAGTCCTTCCTTTCTATTATCCAGCAAAATGAAGAGACACAACCTACAGCAAATCCACTGTAATATCCTCTATTTTCTCTCACAGTCTCACCTCTCTGTTTTCCGCTCACACATCTAGAATACACATCTATCACAGCCTCAAATACAATGCCCTCATACAAAGAGAAGGGTTTCCTTCTAGGGGGAAAAACCCTAAACTAAACATAAGTTCTACCGTTAGATCATCCGCTTAATGAACGACCCAGATTGACTAGAAATTACTATACTTTTACAAGGCAAATTTACATCCATTTTTAGCTTCAGGGGTGCTGCCCTTGAGCCCCCGCCAGGGGACCAATGGCCCCTAGAACCCCCAGCCGGGGCGGATCGGCCGCCCCGCACCCCCGCGGGGGGGGGAGAGTCCCCCCCGCACGCCCCCGCGTGGAGGGGTGTACAAACTTCCTGGGGTATACATCCGGCTGAAACAAAGACCTCTGAACAATCATGCTCCATACACAACATGCATGCCTCTGAACTGTTCCGAACCATGTTACAATGAGGCTCAAAGGCCTATTTATTGTTGAGAAACAATGGAAAACCCTTCACGTTCCAAAACCTAACCCTAGAAGATGAAACGCCAAATTGTGGGCCCCGTTTTGGGTAAATTGGTACATCAATTTCCTGGGGTCGTAACTTTGGCAAACGATCTCCGTTTGACGCGTATGATAGCTCGTTAGAGAGATCTATCCGAGAAATACCACTTTGGGAAGGGAAAAATCGGTCCATGGACCCATGTTGCCCCCAAATTTCACAAAAAAACGTCATTTAGGGCCTCAAAACGGCTCCAGAAGTTCAGGACTCGAAAAAACTGTTAAAAATAGTAAATTGTGCTATAATTACGGAAACTGAAAAACTGAAAGAGATAGTTGCGGGGGTCCAAATGGGATAGGTGGGTGGCCACCAACATCCACCTGGATGATCGATACTTCCTGGTGACTCTACTGGAGGACTAACTCTTTCTCTGCGAAAATGGAAGGATCTTACACAAAGCCCGGGTATCCAAAGTGGAATGGTATTCAGGACCTACTCTGCTTTCTTGTGAATTACTTCTTTGTTGTTCTTGAAACTGTCCTGAAGGTTTTTCAGAACTTGTTGTATGATAAAGGTGATCAAGATCTTCAATCAACCCGTTCAAAAAGCGTAAATACAAAGTTTCCCTTTGATCCCAGCCTCCTTACTTTTCCTACATCTTATGATGATTCTTTGCAAAGCGATGAACCTAAAGAAAACAAAATTGATCCCATAGCTCATGTATATATTCCTACAGCTGTTATAATCCCAGATAGGTATAAAACTCTTGTTTTACCTTTTGTTCTTCATGCTTTCCCCAAAAACTATGATCTATACTTGCCAAGATTTGACGGTGAGTGTAAGAATGTCAATGTTGAGCAACATGTGTAGAATGTTGAGACTTTTCTAGACCTTTTTGAAATTGATGAAGAAGATGTCAATATAAGGCATTTTGCTCTTTCTTTGCAAGGCAAAGTCAAGAGTTGGTTCAAAGCCTTGCCTAAGGCGAGCATCACAGATTTACAGCAATTCATCAAAGTTTTTCTTGACAGGTGGAGGATCGGACAAAACCTTTTCCTTATCGTAGAAGAGTATAATCAACTAAAAAGACTGCCAGGGGAGACAGTACAATAGTTTTCAGCCAGATTTAATCAAGTTTATTATTCAATGCCAGTTGATATAAGACCCCCTCCTGGATTTTCTCTCTTGCACTACCCGGGTGCCTTTGATTTGGAAATGGAGTTTCAGCTGAGAGAAAAGAATGTCACAACACTTGAAGAGATGCAAAACAATGCAGTAAATGTAGAGGCTCATTTGCTTATTAGAAGGGCAAGGTTGAAAGAAGAAGAGTTAAAAAATGTGGATCCAGAGGAAACTACACCTTCAGAGGAAAAGCTTGACATTTTGGTGAGTGCAGTAGAAGAGATGGTGAGGAAAATGACTGCATAAGATGAAAATGACGTTCATGAACAAGTGGCTGATCCAAAACATTTTGTTTCTTATCTCAGTAGTCATAAGGATTGTTTTATAGATCATCTTGGAGAAGAAAGACCTGTTGATATGACATGTATGCTTGATGGCGTGTTTTATACTAACGATTTGCCTCAATTTGATCAGTATGATGATGATGATGATTATGCTCTCCAAACAGAAGCTCATCTTGCAGACAAATCAACAGCTAGTTTGTGGGATGAGGAGGTTCACTTACAGCAGCTCGAGTACAGTGATCAACTAATGCATATCACCTATGGAAATGATGAGGAAAGTGCAGAAGATTTTGAAGTAAGTGAAGGATCTTTTCCTTTTTGCTTTGATTCATGTCAGTTCATCAGAGATAATTTCCATGCAATCAGACATCATCTATCGAAAAATCTTTATTTGGATCCTCTTGAGGGCGATGAAAACTTTTTTCCAGACTTCTTATATTTGAGAGTTCCAGCCCCCAAATGCCATTAATAGTTAGGTTGCACATGAAGACATAGAAGTTGGCATATATGATCAAATGATACAAGAAGATTCCTTACCTTTATGTTTTGAATCATTTCAATTTTTGCGGGGTAAATTGCATAGTAAATCTTCAAATGAAAAGCTTGTAGGAAATCAACAATCTCTCAGTTTTAATGTTGAGGATGAGACAGATGGTGAAATTTTTGAGCATGTCGTTAATAAGAAATATTCCCCTGAAATAATTGATGAAATCATTTTGGGTACAGAACCAGATTTGCAACCACCAAACACAATTCAAGGTCAGATTACAGATGAAGGTGAGGCAGCCGAAATACATGATTTAATGATCCAAGAGGATTCTATACCCTTGTGTTATGAAGCATTTCATTTTATAAGGCAGAATCTTTGTAATATCTCTAAAGAAAAGGATGAACAACCAATAGGATGTCATACAGTTTCAATAGATACATCGCAACAGTCTCCTCGAGTTTTTGATGATCCTTTTTCTCATGTGTTAGATTTTGTTTGCTGTAAAAGTTCTTCTTCATCAGCTAACCATGTGACAAAAGAGAATGTTGATAATCATCTGTTTCAGGAGTCACCTTCATTGTCTTGCTTAATAGATTGTTCATTTCATAGCCCATACCAAAGTTTGCAGTCATATGAGGAGATTGATAAAGGAGGCTTTGGTTCTATATGGAAGCAACAACAGAGTTTGGTTCTTCACGAAATTCAGGATCCTTTTGACCGCTTGCTGCAATCATCAGAGAAAGATAGTGCAGATGTGAGGAAAAGTTTAATATCCAACTATGAAGATTACTTGGACCAGAGAAGTAATGTGTTAATGGAAATCAATGGCGATGCTTATGAAGATCCTTTTGCAGCATTCTTGGAGTCATCCAGCCAATTCATGCTTTGCAAGTTTGTCAGCAGTGAACTTGATTCCAAGTTTCCATGGGAGTTGCCTTTCGATTCTTCCCTTTTCCATCACATCAAAAAGCATTTGGGAAGAAATCAAATATCAGCCATAATGCTTACCTGGTTGCATTGGTTGTTCCATCTCACTTGACTGGGTGGTGGAAAGAGTAATTAGGGTAGTTTTGCTAAATAAGCTCAAATATGAGCATCTTTCCAGTTTGTTAGTTAGGATTTAGTCATGTCTAGTTTTATTATGGTTTTCAGTTTGAGTCTTCAGTCAGATTTCATCTGCATAATGTCAGTTTCCGTGTTTTGACTCCATAGCCCAATGGACAAAGGCACTATCTACTCACCCAAAGATCCGCAGTTCTTGGCACCTCAAAGGAGCTGGAGCTACCATCCCCCATGGGAGCCAATGTAAGATTCGGTCTTGTCAGTCCTCCTTCAGAGATCAAAACTCTTTTTGCATCTCATTTTTAGGTGTCTCGCTCCATTCACTCAGCTGCATTCCACTAGAGGCATGCCATAATCTAACGGAAGGGTCTTGTCAGTTCATTCCCCTCATGTCTTGTACCTGCTGGCTTAGGTCTTTTCATCAAAGTTATTAAAATCCATGACAGTCAATGTTTGGTCTTTTAATCGAAAAGACTCATTTCAGTCATTAGGTCTAGGGTTTGCAAATTGTTGTTCTCAAAGTGCTTCAATAATACTTACGATCCAAAGGAAGGTTCAATAATTCACTCAAATGATGTTTATGAGAAAGAAAAGATGAATTTTAGAAACATGAGAGAGGTTTTTGTCCAAAATATGCCAAGGAAGAAAAACCTCCTTCACTTTTTACACAGGTGTCATGGTTTTAGAGAAATGTCAAGCATACAATTGCCTCGGGATAACTGATGCACCTCTAAAGTGACCTTGGAAAAATCAAGTTTTCGCCTAACTCATTTAGCCAAATGACTTTCTTAATGAGTAAAATGGTAACTAGACACAACGATCTTTCCAATGAGCTATCATGAGCTCAATTTCGAGTTGAGGAACACCTTCAAACGTTGACTGCAACAATACTCTTCCTTGAGGCAGCCTCATTTGGCACATTTTGACCAGTCTTGGGAGATTTTATTTTTGATAGGGAAAATGAACTCCAAATTTAAAAATTATAGTTTTTTTGGAAATTAGACTCAAATAAATTTCCAACGAGCTATCCTGCACCCAATTTGGACACCGAGAAGGCCTACAAAAGGCTCCTTCAAAAAGGCGTGGCGCACAGAGGGAGCGCGACGCACTGGGAGAAATTTTCCAGTGTAAATTTACACTGGCGCGACGCACATGGGAGGAGCGGCGCATAGGGACCCAAAGGCCAAAATCACTTCCACTCCGTGACATTTCGATTCACGACTTTATCCAAGTGGGCCCGCTCATTTACACTATATTTTTCTTGGCAACTAAGGCAATGTTTAAAAAATATTTTCACTAAAGGTGGGCTCCTATCCAAGTGGCAAAGGAAGGCGAGTAGTCACCCATGCAATTTGTCATTTTTGTAACGCGACACTTGTAACTAATGGTTGGATTTCCATTTCCATTTTGTAATGATTTGAAAAACTCCCCAAATGTGGGTCTTTCTATTTCCCAATGGCATAGTCTATTTATTTTATGCAAAACCATTTGCAAAAGGTTGGTTGTAATTTTTGGGAGACTGTGGGAGAGAAACTTAGTTCTTCATTGTATATTTTGACAGAGAATTAAATAAAGGCAGTGGCTATGGTTCATGAGATTCATGTGGTGTGAGTGTAGCAAACGTGTTCTCTTTATGTTTCATATGTATTTCATTATGTTTC
The DNA here is from genome assembly GCA_000404065.3 of Pinus taeda. Classification (NCBI taxonomy): domain Eukaryota; kingdom Viridiplantae; phylum Streptophyta; class Pinopsida; order Pinales; family Pinaceae; genus Pinus; species Pinus taeda. The sequence continues at coordinate 11,911 of APFE030462512.1, read as the reverse complement.
ACAGTTCATTCATATTCATTTTAGTGAAATTTTCTAAGTAAGATAAGGTAGAATTCATGTTTTTTGCTCTTCCTGTGGGAAAGTTTCACATTCTGTGTTCTTCTTCTGTTGAAAAGGATTCATTTGTTTATGCCCTTTCCACCCTCCTAAACAATCTTTCCATTTCACATTATTTCAAATATAATTGCTAGACTTTCCGCCTGTCTTGCCTCACGAAGTAATCTGTGCCCTTGTGTTAAATTCTCTGCTCATTGCTGTTCATTTGGTCCCATACATCCCAAAAACTCAGTCATTTATAAAAAATTTCTTCTTGTATCCATGTTTATTTACTAGCCTAAAATCAATATTTCACTTTAAGTCATCTCAGACCATTTCGTTTACTTATTCACTGAGCGTGACTCGGAGAGAGCCCTCTCCTGTTCTGGTAGGGCTAGCTACCAGACTGAGCATGGTTTTTGGTTACCCTAAATTTTGCCTTCCTTCAGCCTAAGGTGGATTTAGGTGCTAACAGGGTGCAATGAGCAAGAATGTACAAATTTTTGAGACAATTTGCTAAGTGGATGCTCATGGAATCTTCTAGAAACTTCTCCTATGAAACTTGCCTGTCTGAATTCGCCCAGGGATGAGTAAGAGATCCAAGAAATCTCCAAGTGGAATCAAGAAAAACAAGTGGAATGAAACTAATTAAAAACCCAGAGATGACTCACACACTTGTAGACATCTATAAATGGATCCCTCATCTAAGAGATCTAGAGGTTGGAATTTTGTAATTTGTAAGGAAGTGCTGATAGTTTGTATTTGAGAAGGAACATTGTATTGTTGGGTGATCTTGCTTTTGATGAGGTGCACATGAATTTGATGCTAGGAGGATGATGTTGGATCAAATAGCTAGGTTGTAATCCTCTCTTCTATTATTAATAAAGTTCTTTGAGTTTTCCTCCATACAATGGTGTATTTGTGACTGTTGTTATTTGTAAATGCCATTGTATGCTCATTGTATTTATGATTCTGCAATGCTTATGATATCATAGATCGGGATGCTTTGATGGTGTTGTGATGCTTCATTTCTATAGGTATTCTCTAAGTGGGACAAGTAGGAGAAGATTTGCAATCTCTATCAAGGACAAGAGAAATCAAGCAAGGAGTCAAGGAGAAGATCCCGGTTCATCCCTGTGCTTCTCTCTTATCTATCATACATAGAGGAAATCACAAATTGCTTTGATTGTTTGTTTCTAGGATAGATGACAATCCTAGTGGGACTAGAAGATCTAAAAGACACTAGTTTTCCCATAAACAGGTGTGCTTCCTTGGTTACTTTTTCTAATAAGGTGTAGTCACAGCCATGGTAGTATAGCCAAAAACTCTCGGCGACAATCTTCTAGTGTGGCGGTAGGGCTGCCCATACATGGCCCCATCCTTTTGTCGATGCATAATGCTTGCCAAATTTTGGTTTCCAATTTTTTGATATCCTCATCCATTAATATGCTTTTCTGCTTCAATCCTACTCGATCATCTTCGATTTCATGAAGCTCAAGGTTCCCTCGCTGAATGGATTCTTGAATCTACATATGTTTTTCCTTGCGTAGCTGCATAATTTCTTCACTCTGGTCCTCACGTGTTGTCGCAATTATGAGAGTTATTGCATGAGGATTCTTTCCCAAAGCTATGACCTCGACTCTGTTCGTATTCTTCGTAATCATTTCTGCACTCAAGTTCTTGCACATGGCCCTATAGGCCCATCAGACCATTGGAAAACATAGGTCCCAATCAGTTTGTCCTGCCTGGTAAAATCTGTTCATGATTCCGCATAGCTTTGTGAATGCTCCGATGTGGAATATTTGTGGTATGCATCGCTTTTCCTACTGTCATTGTTAACACTCAAGTTGTTCCCTGCTTCCTAAAGGGAATTCGGCCGAGGTAACCACTGACCAATCTTTTAGCTACAGGTCCTAGCCTACCTGTAACCAGAGAGGGCTCTTTCTTTATAATTTAGCCTTGTTGGTAGATGATTTTTAGGCTAGTTATGGTGTGCTTTTTTGTTTGAGTTTGGTGGGTTAGTGAATTCAAACAGAGCTGAGGTATAGATTATAGAACAATTTGGTCCATTGGGCAATGGAGTTCAGGTAGTGTGCTGCTGAAGAATGTTTATGAAGACAGAGTGTTGCTGCAGAGCCAGATAGGCATCTGTGGAACAATTTTTTAGATTTATGAAATGAAGTTATGGAATTAGTGAGTGAAAGGCAATTAAGAATCTTTCACTATGCTAACAAAGGAAAAATGAAAGTATTGCTTAAGAGCAGTTAAGAATTCTTAAACAATATTCTCAATGCTAGAATTAGTTTAGACATGAGCAACTAAGAATTCATATCCATGGCTAATCCAGAAGAAAACATATTTAGAAATAGAGATTGAGCATAGGATGTTCAAACAAATCCTAGGCTATTCTTTTTCTCTATTTACTATCATCATGAAAACATATGAATTATGGAATACACAGAAAAACACATACACAGTTCAGAATAACTTGTTGTTCCAGCAAATGACACAGGAATTCTGTAGCACAACAGGGCAATTCATTTCCATCTTCAGATAGCATAGGAACCAGAAACTCCACCAGCAATTTGTATTATCAAAAATGTCTCAAGTATACAATAGATCTCTTTAGAAAAAGTTTCACTACAACCAACCCTCAATACGTTCTCTGAGGGGATATATAAACAAAATGGGATACAAAATATCTCAATAGTGAGTTATTGTGCAATAAATTGCACCACCAACTCTCTTACAAAAAGTAAATGAAGGAAATAAATACAGCATTTAATGCTGAGATGGCAGCTATCTTTCTGTCAGACAACTTTTGACTTTATGGCTCAAGAAAGTTGGCTGTAGCTGTGCCTTTAATTCTGCATTAATCGAACCTGCTGCCTGAGTGCTTTCGTGAGTCACTGTATGGGTGCTCCCTGTGATACCTGTGTGCTGATCTGTCTGCTGACCTGTGCTGTGACCGAGACTTGATTTTTCACAAAAAGGAATAACATAGTGGCATTATCTGGGCAGAATTTCTAGCATTGTCTGCCACCAATCAGCTGGAGGTAGTTGATGCCTTCTTATTTTTACCAGTGTTTCATCTGCTTCTGTATATCTGTAGAAGTTTGGAGGCACCTCAAACAGATGATTTATCTCATGCTCAATAAAAAATAGTTTTTCTAACTTGTCATACAGAGACTGCCGAGAGGGAGGCCCTGCTTCTTCTGTGGAGCTGTTGGATGCTGTTATTTGATTTTCAACATAATTGTTGATCGTTGTCATATACTGATTATATGACAGTAGCTGTAATGTGCCAATCACTAGGCTTGGCAGTCCTTTATCCTGTAACACTGTCATTTTTGCCCTGAAATCATCAATTTCTGCCTTCATTTCCTGACATTTTCTTTCCAGAGTTTGAGTGAAGTTCCTCAAGGTCAGCACTTTCTTAGCTGTCAGGATGGTGTCTGTTCTGTTGTTTATCTCTAGGGCTGCCAATTCCTCCCTAGTGCGGTTATTGAGGAAATGTATCATTTTATTGGCCTGCTCAGGCATGATTCCCAGTGCTATTCTGGCTCTTTGTATTTCCACATGAGCCATGCCTATTAGTTCAACCTGCTCATATATTGCCTAGATTGACCTCCATTGGTCCTGTATTGATTGGCCAATTTTGGCCCAAATTATCTTCTTTATTTCTGCTAAGGTCTTGCCTAGGAGCAATTCCTTTTCCAAAGTTTTTACTTTGGCCTCTAAGGCCTTTATTTCTCTTTGTTTTTCTGCTACTGTCATCTTAGATTTATCATAGTTGGTCTCCAGCTTGGCCAGTCTATCCTTGGCTTCATTTATTTCTTTTACTTGAGTCTCAAGCTCTTTGACAGCTTTCATCAAGTCCTCCATGCTCATGCTGGATTCTGTTGTTGCTGTTGCTTCTGCTATTTCTCCTTTTGCATATGTAGCTGTGGTTGGCACTGGAATGGCAGGAGGGGTTGTTGCTGCTTATGTAGGAGGGGTAGGTCCAAGAGTTGTAGATGTTTGAAGGGGCTAGGAGGCTGACTCCCCTTGCTTGTCCTGCAATGCCTTCTCTAATTCTGCTGCCATTTGCAATATTCTTTGATTCATCATCAGAAGCAGCTCCATGGCATCATCTACTTGCTTTTCTTGTGCAAGTTCTGTTGTTTGAGGGTGAATGGTTGGAGGCAATTTTGCCTGCTTTCTCAGTGCAGCAATGTCATCCTCTTTTTTCTTCATAAGGGCCCTAACACCCTTTGGATCCTTTGGGTCATGTCCCAGATCAATGATTATGTATTGCAAAGTCTTTATTCTGTTGTCCTTAGCAGAGGAAGACAGCCTTTCCAAATCAAGCTGTGTATTTTTGTTCTTTAGTGCTTCTTTTAACTAATGGGCCAGCATGGCCCTATTTGCAAGTGTGGCATACACCATTTCCCCAGTCTGTTTGTGCAGCTCTATCTGATCCATGGGGTGTATGTCTTTAGAAAAGACCTCCAAGTTTGTTCTAAAGTAATCTGCAGAGGTTTTGAGATGTGGAACTTTAAGCTTTAAATGAGTAAAAATCATTTTTTCCTCTTTGATATCATAGGCACCCATCAATCTTTGTTTTTTGGATGGAGTTGCCTTCAAGAATTGATCATAGAGTTGCACTCTCAATAATTCATTCTCTGCTTTGATCTCCATGAAACCTCCTTTGATCCTAGCTGGTTTCTTGCCCTGCTGCCTTAAGGAGGATACCTCTGTGCCTTGCTGCATTGCCTGTTCTAGCTGAAATGAGCTAGTGGCAGTCTGTTGGCTGGATTGCCTTTCTCTGTTGTGGCTTTCTGCCCTTTCCTCACTGATATCTCCCTCCTCTGTTTCAGGGTCAATCCTTGGCCTCTTAGCTTCTGGTTGCTATGTTGACCCAGTTGGAGGTGTGACTTCCTCTCTATCTCTCTTTTTTCCTCTCTCTTCATTAAGAGGAGTTTACAGAACTGGGATTTGGGGTGGTCCAGTTTGTTGTAAAGGGGTTTGTCCTTGAATTTGATCCTTTGAGGTGCTGGGCTACCCTGTCTCAATCTCTTGTTGTTCATCCATTATTTCTTTTCCATTTGTTGTAGTGGTTGTTGTAGGAGCTTGCTGGGTGTTCTATGCAACTGGAGCAATGGAAGTGCCTTCTCCTACTTGGACTGGTTGTTTGAACAGGACCTATTGACAAGAATCCAAGTCAAGAGTTTTTTCTAAATCTTTCACAGTCTGCTCCATTTTCTCTTCCTGAGTCAATTCTTCTACTATTGATTTAGGCACCCATTCATCTTGGTTGGCAAAGTCTTCTATTTGTGGATATGGGAATTTTTTATAGGCTAGCAGCCTATACTTGACTCTCCTAGCACTGATAAAGCCTTCAGGGTCATAAGGGACCCACCAAAAGCTTCTTTTGAGTTTGAGCTGTTGCCCCAGTATTTGATCAGCTTCTTGCCAACCATCTTTCTTATTCATGACCAATGGGACTAGGTGGTCTCTGAACTTTAGATTGGCTTTCTTCTTGGCACTATGAAGTGCGTAAGATTAGAGTTTATGAGTTGTCTATAGTATTCCAGGGCAAACAACCTCATGGGCACATACTTTGGGAGCCTGTAGGGACAGAGCTCACAACCATAGATTCTGATAACTATGTGATTTTGGTACAAATACCAATCACCTATTTTGTAATTCCTGGACAGCTGTAAGATTTTCTGCATATCTTTGGACAATCTGGCAGGAGGAGTCCTCTTTAAGAGGCATGTGACTGGATAAACAAATTGGTCAATAAATTCACAATAGGAATAGGGAGAATGCTGGACTTGGTGGAAGACTGAAGACCAGAAGATGACAGACCTCCTTTCTCCCTGTGAGTCTAGCTTCTTGATTGGGCACTGGAAGCAATCTGTCTGATAATACATGAACAGGTGATAGATGTATGATGAATACTTAAATATTGCCTCCCTATTTAGCCTTGACAGTTGGTCATGCATCTTGTTGGCAATATACTTGGCATAATTGTACTTTACAGTAGGGGGCTTCTCAAGGCTATATGCAAACAGCATGACCAACACAGTTTCATCAGCATGCTCATTTGTGGTGAACCCCAGCACAGAGGTTAACATGTCCACCAGTAGCTTGCCTACCTCATTGAAATTTGCATATGAAAAAGGAGGTGGCCCAGAAGGTTGGTAGTCTGCCTTCATGAAATTCTTGGCCACTGCAGCAATGTCTGTGCTAGAGAGCTTGGAGCCCTCATCTAGCAAGTACTTAATGGAAAATGGGTATAGTAGTTGGGTTTTCTTGTAATTCAACATTTGATTGATGGAGTCTGGTGTTATGTAGAAGAGGATGCTCCCAAATGGAGACTTTACAACTCTGAGCTTCTGGTCATAGTTTTTTGCACAGAGGTGAATGACTTCAGGGAAAACATTTATAGATGGCAGGAAGTAAGTGGGCAGATTGGATTCCCAGATGCCATACATGTCACTGTTGTCCAAGTGACTGTTCCTTAGCTTGCAGAAGGTCTGTAAGTGGTTCCTCTCTGCCACAAAATCTGCAATGAGGAAATCACTATCTACCAGTGGCATAGCTTCCAGTTCTTTATTTGGTGGATTCACAGGAGCTACATCCAGTGCAGATGGAGTGGCCATGTCTGATTTCAACTGGATGTTTTACTTGAGTTTTTAGGATTGGTGCAAAGGATGAGGAATGCCTGCTAAATTCTGTTTGGCAGTGAGCAGCTTGAAAGTATAAGGTAACTCTTACAGGTTTCGATGAACTGAGGGGCACTCTGTTTGAAGAACCAGAGTGTTTTTGAGCTAATTAACTGGTTGTTCAAGGGAATTTGTTATAACAGGGATGAGGGAACAGTCGTATTTGCTTCTAGCCGGTAGCTCGGCCTCTTCGATTGGTTTTATGGTGAATTTGCAGAAGGCCACAGGTTTCTTGCAGAGTTTTGTCGTGTAGGGGTTTTACCAGGTTTTTAAGTGTTCTTAGTGGACAATTTATCAGTGAGGAACTTTTGGCAGAGTTCTTTTACAGGAATTTAGGAGAACAATAGGATAAATGTGGGTAAAGAGGGTCGCCTGCGCCAAATACCTGGTTTTTATGGTGTAGGAGGCATCAAACTGGACTAGTTGCAGGTACTTGGGTCGACAATGAGGGCGGCAACAACTTTGGTGGGTGAATTTTGGATTTCGACTGTTGAACGATGTTTTTGCATGCAGAGGCGCTCCGGAAACGATGAATGAGAATGACGAATAACGGTCATTTCGCGTCTTTTTATGCGTTCTTGGCCCTTTGGTGCCTTTTTGGTGATGATGTCATGCTGACGTCATCATGGGTCCGGGTACGACAGGGTGACGTGGTAGCTGACGTGGGTGCCCAAGTGGCGGTGACACGGTGGCAGGGCAGACGGGAGGACAGGCTACGTGGAGGTGACGTGGAGGCATGGTGGTGGAAAAGGCGGGGTGACGTCACACTGATGGGGGCGTGACGTCAGCGCGGGGGACGGGCGATAAGTGGTTTCCCCGGAGGCCCTTGAGGTGGTAAGTGGTTTGAGGGGGGGGGGCTTCGAACAATGCGGGAGGCCAACGCATGGCGGGGGTACGGCGGTAATACCGCCAATCCCCCGGACGCAAAAGGTCGGGCACTTTGCATTTGAAAATGACCACCCACCATTGGATGAGCGGGGTCGGTGATCGGACGATCGGCAGCAAGTCTGATGCAACGACACGTTAAGGCAGGGGGGACCCGCCCAATAATTTAATAGATTTTAATAAATCGGGCGCGGGGGTGGGTTATGAACTTTAGGATTTGGGTTTATGGGTTTAATAATTAATGTTTTGAATTAAAAAAAACATTGCAAACATCAATTTCAGTGCGGAAAAGGGGTAGGGAGGTTTAGCAAGGGCGTGGATTTTGATTTTTTGATTTTTGACCATAATTTTTTGACAAAAACCATAGTTTAGGGTCAAAGGGGGCTAATACTAACCCCTGATGGGTTAATATTTCCCAAGGAAGGGTTATATAGCTATAGTCCTAGGGGGAGGGTATTTATACATGTTTTTTGGGAATTTTTTCATAGATCCTAATAGAATTAGGGAAGGGGGGGAGTTAGGGAGCTAAAATAATACATTAGTGGTTAATATGACTTTGTGAGGTGAGTGAAGGGGTAAAGACTAAGTTCTAAGAGGTAAAACTTAGGAATTGAAGATAGATGAAATGAGAGTAAAGGTTTTTACACAAAAAATGTGGCTTCTTTTCTTGATTAAACTTCATGGTTTGACCCAGTAGCTTGTCATGAAGTGAAGTGGAACTGGACACTTGAGCAGATCTCAAGGTCTTTGGGGATGTTAGTAAATGATGTTTGGGGGAAAATAGGGGGAAATTAGACATGCTTCTAATGTTTTGTCCTCCACCCTCTTCTTTGATGCCAATACCCTGAGTGGAATGAGCCTTTGTACTTGATAAGCCAATTGGTGATGGCCCTCCATTTCTGCAACCTTGCACTACTTACCCATCCTAGTAATCCTAACATGTTTTCTTCACTTGAAGTGGGTGCACTTGAATTAGCAGACCCTGATTGTACTCTTTTCTTTTGACTTCCCTCCTATCTAAATGTACCCTTATTTCTTCCATGGACCCAGATTAAGCAGTTGGGTTCCTTCATTTCTCTACCTAGCTAGTCATCTACCAAGCTTGAGCTATTTGGACAGGAAACATTCTCTATTCTAAAATAAGCAATTTAAACATGGCATGGTCCAGATTAGACTATTGGGCCATCCATCAAGTATGATTAGCAGCAGTATTTGTAGAGTATGATACTGCCCAAAAGATAGTGGTGGCATTTTGACTGGCCACTTTCCTGGTCTTTAGTTTGGGGTTCATTTTCACTTTTCTCTTGACCATTTGATTTTCTTGCCTTTTGATTATTATTTTAAGGCATACCCTCTTTTCTTTTTTTAATTTTCATAGTATGTACACAAAATATGGAACCCTTGCAACCTGCAATGATGAACATATTTAGCCCTTCCACTGTCAGTCATGAAAGATGAAACCTATTGGTATAGGAACCTAACAGTGGCTCCACTTGGGGATGGCTTTTCCTGGAGGAAAGCCAAGAAAAACAGGTCAGATGGCCTTATTTTCCTCTTCTTACTGCAGTGAATCTTCTCTAGTATTGACACCTTTGATCTGAAACCAGTGATCTTGTGTGTAGTGTCTTATCACCTCATTTGTGCAAGGATTACCATTTTATGTTTTGCTAACATGTATCACTGTCTATCATTGGTTTTCTGCTCTGTAGACCTTCCTAAAATTTGTTTATGGAGCTTTTCAAGCATCTATGTTACTTTTGATATGGTTTTGCTGATCATTCTTCAAAATCTGTTGTAGTTGTTCTTCTATCTATCTGTTGTAAAAAAGAAAAAATGCTGAAAATATAGATATTTATGTACAATATGTGGCTATCCTATTCTCATGGATCATAGTAGTGTTTGAGCATTCTGCCATTCACTGGGCCTTCATTATTGTTTGACTCATCCAGACTCTTGAGAAAAAAGGTATTTTTGCCTTGCACAGCTTGAATTACAAATGGCCCTTTCCACAGAAAGTCAAATTTTTCATGCTTTCCTTTGTCTTCCCTCCTAAAGTCCCATTTCAATACTATGTTCCCTATGAAAAAGTTCTCATCTTTTGTTCTTTTGTCAAACACCTTTTTCAGTTTCTCTTGTAGAACCTGGGTTCTCTGATACACTTCTTCCCTTGTTTGTTGTAAGTGAATTGTTTGATTGATCCTCCTCTGGATATCATTGGGTTCAGCCTGTATTTCCTGCAGTAATTTTATCACAGGGATCCCAAGAGATGATGGGAACAAAGCTTCCATGCCATACACCAACTCATATGGGCTAGTACCAATAGATCTTTTGGTGGTCAACCTATTTGCCCATAGTGCATTTACCAGCTTTTTATGCCAATTCTTTTTGTTCTCCTCCAAGATCTTTTTAATGATGTTGATGAGGCTTTTATTGGAGGACTCAGCTAGGCCATTGCCTTGAAGGTAATAGGCTATTGAATGACCTAGGGTGATATGATATTTGTGATAGAAGCTGATCATTCTCTTGGATTTAAAGGTAGCTGCATTATCTATTATGATTTTCTCTGGATAGCTAAATCTAGACAAGATGTTGGTTTCTAGGAATTGTATGATAATTGAATCATTTGCTTGTCTACAAGGTATGGCCTCTATCCATTTGGTGAAGTAATCAGTAGCTGTCAGGATCCATCTATGTTGGCCTGAGGATGAAGGGTGAATTTTCCCAATGAAGTCTAAGCCCCATCGTTGAAATGGTTTTTCAGTTGAAATGGGCTTGAGGGGCAAGGGAAGTAACTTTTTCTTCCCTTCAAAGATCTGACATTTATGACATGACATTACAAACTTTTTTGAATCAGTAAATAGGGAGGGCCAATAAAATCCAGCTCTTAGGATTTTATCAGCTGTGGATTTCCAATATAAGTGCCCCCCATAGTCTCCTGCATGAAATTCTCTAATGACCTTATCAGCTTCATCTGAAGTTAGGCAGTTGAGTAGGACACCTTCATGATTTTTCCAAAATAGAACATTGTCTATGATACAAAATTTTGCAGCCTTCAATTTTAGAAATCTGTTCTTGGTTCTGGATAACCCTGGAGGAGCTTGCAGGTTTGATAATACAAAACATATGTCAACATACCAAGGTTATTGTAAAAAGGCTTGATTGATCTGTGGAGTCGCCATCTCCTATTCGTTATCCAGTTCATTGATGTCAAGGGCTTGAAAGTTAGTCTCAGTCATCAGTTTAGCTAGCCCTTGTCCTTTTATAAGTTTTGTTGGTTTGATTTCTATGTCATATTCCAGAATATTGGCAATCCATTTGCCCCTCTTGCCTTCCATTCCCTCTTGAGTTAAGATGTCCTTGACTACTGCATTGGGCACATATGCAACTATGTGAGAGTATAGGATATAAACTCTGAAATCCTTTATGGCTTTTACCAGGGCATATGCTTGCTTTTCCATGATTTTGTACTTGAGTGGGCATCCCTAAGGGCTCTACTGAAAAAGGCAATAGGTTTTTCACATCCCAAGTCATCCTTTTGCAGTAAGACAGCAGCAATTGTATTTTCAGAGGCAAAGGAGAAGATTATAAAATCTCTATCAAAACTAGGGCTTGTAAGCACAGGTGTTTTTGTCAGGGCTATCTTGATTTCTTCAAAAGCTTGTTTAGCCTCAATTGTCCTTTAACCTTGCATCTTTCTGAGCATATTGTTCAACAATCTTATCAGCTCAGCCAAGTTAGGAATAAATCTTCTTAGGAATTAATCTTCCCAAAAGGCTTGTAGTTCCTTGATTTTCTTGGAGGGACTTGCAGTATAGCTAATCCTATCGGGTCAATTCTTATGCCATCTTTTGAAATTATATGACAGGAGTTTGCCTTCTTCTAGGGCAATAGTGATTTCTTTGGGTTTAAAGAAATGACATACTTTCTGCAAATTAAGAACACTTGTCTAAGGTGTTTTAAATGTTCCTGGTCTGATTTTGAGAAGGTTGTTAGATCATCAAGGTATATTACTAAGAAATCATGGATTTCTTTAGTAAAGGCTATATACATTTCCCTTTGAAATGTGGCTCCAGCATTCTTGAGTCCAAAAGGCATTTTGACATATTTAAAAGTTCCCCAAGGTGTGGTAAAAGTTGTTTTATCTTGGTCATCTCGGTGAACTAAGATTTGATTGAATCCTGAGAAACCATCCAGTAATCAGATCCTTGAAGCTCCCACTACCCTTTGTAGGATGTGATCCATTTTTTGCAAGGGGTAGTGGTCTTTGAGAGAGACTT
>APFE030462509.1:6837-27482 GCA_000404065.3 Pinus taeda | reverse complement strand
TGCTCCAACCGAACACGCAGAGCCGTGCCACCATTTGCAACCTTGCCGTTTGACCAGAGCTACCTCCGCGTTGACCAGGGGTGTAGACGGCCAGTTTGGCTGAGCTGATAGCACACGTACCATGTACACAGTCATGCAAACTTGCCCATGTGGCTCTTTTCTCTAGAAGACACCTGGATCATATCAAACAAGAAAATGGCTGCGGAATCTGGGATCGGCTGCGGAATCAGAGATCGGCTGCAGAAACCTGTAACAGCTGCAGAATTGCAACACTTTGAACCAAAAATCTAAACCAACAGTCAACCATTAGCACAATTAGCAAATCATGTTAAAAAGTCCTATAATGCAATGAATTGAACAAGTTGATGAAGGAAATGATGACAAAAGAAGGAAATAAGTAGGAAAAGGTTGTTGGGAGGATGGGTAAATGAGTGCAGGTTTGAGGCCCAACAATAGCCATAACTCTACTGAGTGTGTGGAGAAGAGTATGAAAAGGATCCAATGATACCATCAATGGCATGAGATGCCCTCGGTGCATTGGCACTTCCAGGATGAGGGAGGATTAGAAAGACGGTATAGACATAACCAGATTGTGCATAAATCAGATCATATCTCAAAGCAGTCTGGAGATCTTCTTCCTTGGTCTGAGGAAAATGGGATGCGACAACTTTCCTGATGGGGGATAAAATACTCTTAAGAAACCAATCTAGATATACTTGGTCTTCGAAAGATGAGGCACAACATGTTCTCCTCCTTTAACGCCACTATTGAACATGGTCAGAAAGGTGAGTGACGGAGGACTGACGGAATGTGGTCAATATCTCCATACAATGTTGTACTAGAGAGGTAACTGGGAATATGAAATGAACGCTTTAGCAAGTGCTGTGAAAATGGAATGAGAGGCGAAGTGCTGGTCTAGATACCATTTTACAACATCTCTAGTTATCATGCATTGGAAGAGCTAAAGACGAATGGAGTCATCAGTTATGGAGTTGGATGAACACCACATGTGGAAGGATCAAACATGGTTGGTAGGATTCTCTCCAGAAATACCATCAAACTTTGGGATGTCTAAGGGAAGCTTAGTCGGTTCACAGGGTCGACGAGCATCATGATTTATGGGGTTTTTATCAACAAACTAAGATTCGATAGACTTAACCTAGCCATAAAGGGAGCATGGAGGCTGCTAGAATAGTTCCTGAGACTATTCCACTTGATGTGACCACTGATATAGAACTAGAGCCAACACTAGTTTGGGTTCCTACACTAGTTGTGGGTTCAAACATGGTGATGATATGCAGTGAAGGAGGCTTGGAATCAGATGAGGAATCAGAAGGACCAAAAGAAGAGTCAGTATGGGGGCTCAGAGGGCTATGAACTCAAACTGGATGGGGAGGGGTAATATGCCTAAGCAAAAACTGGGGGTGAAGGCCTAATAGTCTCCACGACACATGCCTTGGTGACAAAATGATGGTAGGACACACAGAACATAGAAATGGTGAAGGGAGATCAACAATATATCTTTTTCTTGATGCAGGGAGATAAATTTATTATTTTAACTCTTGGCTTGGAGGATTAAACCAAGCTCCCTTCACTTAAGGTGTGATTGTGTGTGCAAGTGTATTAATTGATTAAGCCCAGATCATCTTTGTAAAAAGGAAAAAAGGGTTACTGAAGATAAACTAAAATAAATAGTAGAAAATGAATAACAGAACAATTAACTAAATCCCACCCAAATTGGGTTTGCAAACATTGTACTTCTTGGTGGCTAAACTAATGGGAAATACACTAAAACGGTTAAGAGATCTAAATGTCAGTGTGACTGGGATCAAGTGACACTAAGCTTCTAGAAAGTGGTGCAACAAAAACAAAAAACTAGAGGTGAATATTGCTACAAAAATATAGGGAGATGGGTGTAAAACCTAGGGAAATGGATGGGACCCTAAGGCCAATGACCAAAAAAGTTTAAATGTGAAACTATGGATGGTAACAACCTATCTTAACGAATCTCAAATAGAGGGATACATATCTAGAAAATGTGGCTGAAAGCGCTATAGAAACTCAGACTACTCACTCAGCTAAACTCCTCCTAAAAAGGTGGAAGCATACTAGAAGCCCTAGGGGAGGTTAAATTCGACCTCGACGAGTAAAGAAAAGTGGATCAAGGTCTAAGCAAGATGAGATAGAGGTCAAACAACCCAATAGACAACTCTCTGCAAAACCCAAAAATTGATCTAAGAAAAAACCTAAAACCCAGAAATTGCAGGTACTAACCTATTTCTATGTACGGATCAAACTTTCCAGGTTGTTTAGTGCGTTCTGGCCTCCAGATCGCACTTTTTGGGCCAAAAAGTTTGATTTCTACTCCGTGAGTCCTTGTCAACAAATCTCAGAAAAAAAAGTGTCTCCTTTGTCACAGCTAGTTCCTGTGACTTGCGAAAAAGACTAGAAATATTGTAGAAGTCATAAATTTATCAGATATAGGGTTAAAAAAATAGGAAACATTAAGAGAATTGAAAAAATAAGAAACGCTAAGATGAAAATCAAAGGTCACCAGGTTTCTGGATCTAAAGTATAAAACCAAGTGGAGTCACCAATTTTGCATTGGAGACCTAGGTTTCTAAATCAGAAATATTCGCCAGCGGAGTCGCCAATTTTTTTGCAGTGCTTTCTTCTCAACGATGTACAAAAAGAGCCCACTTAAGATTTTGGATGAGAAAGAAAATAAAAAATATAAATGGCTACTATACATTGTAGATCTGCAACAACTGATAGAAACAAAACCTATCAAACTCTGGATCTATGCCACAGTCATAGTTAAACAACAAAAGAAAGAGTAATAACTCCAATCATCCAATGGAAACCATATATGTAAAGAATAATTTACTGTAACACCTATGAAGAGAACATATAAATTATACCATTCCCCCTCTATGGGATGGGTTCTTGGCTATCCTCAAACATCTTCAGCTTGTGTAGAGTCTCTCTCCTCTATAATGTATAAACCCAACAAAAAAATGGTGTGCGAAAATGAAAATAATCAGAGTTACAATAGTGAGCACAGCAATGAAAATAATCAAAAGTGAATAATGAATGGAAAACACTTCTATTTATAACGAAATATTGAGTTATCATCGAATAATGAGCAATAATAAAATATTATTGATCCCATTCTTGGAATAACCACTTGAATATTTTATTATATTTGTTTAGGAAGGAAAAAGTATTTAAACTTTTATTTAGAAATAATAAATAAATAAATTATTTATTTATCATCTCAAGGAATTAGTAAGGAATAATAAACAAATACGAATTTATTTAATTATTCCTAAGGGATTTAATAAATTTAATAAAGAATAATAACGAATTAATTATTCTTAGAGAAAAATAAGATAAATAATGATTTATTTGTTTATTTTTCATGATTAGGTCGAATTTCACAAGGAATAATAATAAAACATTGGTTTAATTAGTTATTCCTAGAAGAAAATCAAATAAATGGTGATTTATTTAATTATTCTTCATGGGTTTAACTATAAATTACTTAACAACCCACGGGGCTTTGGATTGACGGTGAATAGGTGCACAGTTAAGGCTATCCTTGTGATAGGTCACTGGTTCAAATCCCTCGTGGGTGCTTACCCACCAAAAAAAAAAAGAACTATAAATTAGTTAATAGAGTTGGTTTATTAAGTAATTTCTCATAGTGAAAGCAATTTTACTATGGTAAAATTCGCTTTGCATGGTGTACTTCAATCCATCTAGTAAACTAGGCTAGATGATCAATTTTTTGGTGATAACAGTGTTCGTCTTCATGAGAGTACTTGGCCCCTTAATTTGAGGTTTGGGGGAAGCTTAAGAGTAATTGTAACTGTACATTTTGACAACTCTATATTTTATCCACTATGATACTGGGTTTTATCTCCAGCAAACCGTGGTTATCAGACAGGGTCATACCCTCTACTTGTTGATTGACTTCTTTAGAGTATTTTTTATTTTTTAGCTCCACTTTTTTAGAACTAAGACTTTAAAAAAATATCGTTGTAAAATCTATTGATAAAATTTATCTGTCGCTGTGGCTACATATGGCCCTCATTGTCAATCTAGACGCATAATAGGTCTTCCCCCATGAACTATGGAGGATCTTTCGAGCCCTGGTCATCTAAATTACCCATCTTCGGGTAATCAGTCTCCAAGATCTCACACTGAATCAGTCTGGACATTCCACGACTCAAGTTTACCAGAAGATTTCTTTACTGAAGGTTTCATTCCTCCATATAATGCTCTGATCATGAACCCATTGGGACCGCCATTGATTGCAGTTGCACTTGTACCTCCTATTTCTTCCACTAAACCTATACCTACCATCCCATCAAAAACTAATGGGTCATGGGCTTTTGTGGACACTTTTGATCTGCCTCCACCTCGCCAGCCAACAATCAATACCACACCTCTGATGGAAAACCTCGCTATCCCAATTGTCCTAGGTTTGATTGTTATAGTGACACCGAACACGAATGGAATCTAATACATACTGGTTTTCGCAAACTTTTGTGTCAGCTCCTGGACCATCAGCAATCACTCCATATAGTGCTGCTTATAGTGCTCCATATAGCATGATTAGCATAGGTCACTTCAACAACCCTTTTGGTTGGAATCCCTTAGTTAGTTCCAACCCCCAAGTTCAAATTACTAGGGGCACCATGCCCAATATGCATATACCAGTTGGCCACATTACTATTCCCTCTCCATTTACAAGACAACAAGGACAATCATTGATTGGCATGAATCCTCCTAATGTCAGTCAAGGGATAATGGATAATTACATGGCTAGCGAGATCCTTAAACATGGTCTCTTTTAATCCATATGGGCACCCCAATATCAACCTTAAATGAGTCAGGGGGGCACTCCTTATCCTGGGGCACTTATATCCCCCAACATAACAAACCCTATGGACAACAACAATATATGACTATACCCCAAAGAAATTATTATTCCACACATCTTATGTATAATATTGGGTACAATGCAATGGGAGGACTATAAGGATCCTTAAGTCATTTATCATCACCTTGGTCCGATTTGGGGGCATCAAATGCCTTTTATTTCTTGGAAACACTTGACATCCCCAACCTGTACAAACTCACCAATGACCCCATCTATCACAACTTTCTTTGGTCTCCAATCCTACACAAAATTCCAACAGACATCTCGAAGTTCGAAGGGAAACAAGGGGAGGATCTAGGTATGCACATCACCACGTATCATTTATGGTGCATTTCTAACTCCATGGTGGATTTAGTATCCAACTTCAACTCTTTCCTTGCACCCTTATTGGAAATGCAACCAAGTGATACATTGAGTTACCACACACATTAGTCAATACCTTTGGTGGTTTAGCGATGGAATTTTTAAAGCATTTTCAGCTACCCATCTGCTATGAAAATGGGATGGAACTCCTTACTTATTTATGTCAAGAAAACGCCACCCACATCTCTGATCACATCCATGAATGGAGACGTAGGTGGAGGCTAGTCAAAGCTCCCCTCCCAGATTATCTATTAGCAGATTGGTTCTGAAAATATCTACTCCCTCAAGTTGCTAAGGATGTTGCCCTAGGTGGTGCGGTCATGGAAGACCAATCCATTCATCATACCCAACACGTAGATTTGATTTATTCATAGTCTGACACATTATACGATGTCATTCACAATGCTCCCACTAATCAACAACAAAGGGTGCACACTAATGGTATCAACGGCACTACCTCTGGGGCTGTTGTAAAACAACTTAGCAGTCATATTGCCCATTTCACAGTTGACGCTACTACCGAATCGATTACTCTTCCTACTGCCACAATAAAATCTGTGCAGTCTACACAAAAACCCAATGGTAAGAACAACAAGAATAAGAATAACAAGAAAAATTCCACTCCCTCTAAAGAGCAATTAGCCAAGCAGTCCAACCCAAAGTAGAGAGTTGTTGCACCTCCTAGCAGTGGAAAGGACAAAGCTATCAAGTTCCCTTGAAAAATCTGTGTGGAAAACCATATGACACATCGTTATCCGTGTCTCCATGAATGCACATATTTCCTTGCTCAAGAGGACACTAGACAGACCCTTGCTGTCCTAAACAACCCTTTCCCTACTCAGCACCAGCTGCATCTTATTGCAAACCAACCTCAACCCCTACAAGGGGGCAATGGTGGTTTGCATCATAATTTAGTTGGTGAAGGACCATCTAATGGTTACACCTTTGAAATGATCAATCTTCAAACCAGAGCCAAAACTTATGGAGCTCCAGTCACTAATGCTGAGGAAGAATCCTCAAGTCAAAACCCACCGCTGCCTAACGATCTCCATATCGAAAGGCTGATTGCTAATCTTGTGATTCGCCCCGCAAAAAGGGCACTTCATCGTACAATGCATAATACATATACACATGCTACCTAGAACTATAATATTGTAGAAGATTTGGCACAAGCACCGTCAGCTATGTTGACGCTCGAAGTATTGCAAATGTTTCTAGCATAAAGGAAAGCTCTGCTTTCAGAAATTGGTGTGGTTGACCCTCAGGATTCCATGCTTGCAATTTTCGACATGGACTAATGTAAACCTCCCCTTTCACACCAGCTTTCATTTCAGGTGCAAATATTTCAAAAGGGCGAGGGGTACATAGAACTATCATTGATGAAGGTGCTTCAAGTTGTGTCATGTTGGCTTCATGTTGGCTCACCTTGGCTTCTCCAACCCTCTCACCACCATCAAATTCCCTTAATGATTTTGACGGCCACACTTTCATCCCAAAAGGTTACCATGCCAGCTACCCCATCACTTTGAGTGGGAAAATGGTAATGGTGGATATCAAAGTTGTGGATTGAAAATTTGACTACAATATATTGTTGGGTTACAGTTGGACTTATGTCATGACTGCCATTGTGTCTAGTTTATTTCATATCATCCTATTTCCATTGGATGGAAGGATAGTCATAGAGTACCAATTGTCCTTTTTCACCCCAGATTATGTTATGAAACTAGCTCACAAAAGGATAGAAAGATAGATGAACGCCTTAGAATTCAGCCTCTTCGAGGGGGCAACCTCCTTTACATTACAAAAATGAATAATTCTTGGATGATACAAATGACAAAACCTCCTTTCTATATATAGGATTCTAAGGGGTCACAATATAACCAAGATGACCTAACAATAATAATATAAAGGCCCAAAAATAACAATAGTGGGATTCTATGGGGCACAATAATAACAATATGGGGACAATAGGGGCACAACAATAACAATAAGGGATACAATGACAATGTTAATGGGGGAATCACTAGTACTATATGGACCTAACATGCCCCTATCCTTCAAAAAAGTGTTGTCCTCAATGATTGAGTAGTTCTGGGTGCTTTTGTATAAAATTGTCATCCTCCCGTTTGGAATCTTCAACTGGTAAGTTCTTCCACTAGATGAGATAATCTAAAATTGATTGAGCTTTTCATTGTCAATTTCTTGTTTCTTTGACTGATTCAGGTTCCAATATGATTTTTCTTTCCTCATCAAGTTCTAGCAATATTGTTTGAACTGGAATCTTGTCACCTAATACCTTCTTTAAGCATGAAACATGGAAAACAGGGTGCACTCGGGAAGCTATAGGAAGTTCCAATTTGTATGCCATAGAACCTATCTTTTGCAACACCTTGTATGGACCATAATACTTTGGTGATAATTTATTATCATTCTTAGCGTGCTTGAGGGACATCTGTTTATATGATTGTAGTCGTAGGAATACCCAATCACCTACATCAAAACTTATTTCTCTACGATGTTGATTTTCCTGTTGTTTCATTTTATTCTACGCCAAGGTAAGGTTATCCTTTAAGAGTTGGAGAACTTGTTGCTAATGCTCAATGTGATCTTCCACTACTTGAACCTTAGAAATTTCTCTTAAAATGATGTGATGGATGGAGGATGATATCCATAAAGTTCCATAAATGGGGTCATTTTTGTTGCAGTATGGAAGGAAGTGTTATACCACCATTCAGCCAGAGGAAACCATTTGACCCATCGTGTCTGTTTATCAGATACAAAGCAACGAAGATATCCTTCCAAACATTTGTTTACTATCTCAGTTTTCCTACCAAATTGAGGATGATAAGATGAGCTATGAGCTAATTGAGTCCCAA
Organism: Pinus taeda; assembly: GCA_000404065.3. Lineage (NCBI taxonomy): Eukaryota > Viridiplantae > Streptophyta > Pinopsida > Pinales > Pinaceae > Pinus > Pinus taeda. The sequence goes on along the minus strand of APFE030462509.1, from coordinate 19,295 downwards.
GACAAGAAAATAATTCTATCCAAAAATTTCCAATGAAAATGGGATCTCTGTCATTTACAATAATCTTTGGGTTTCCATGCATCTTTTGAATTGTTTCCATAAATGCAGTAGAAACTGTACTCACTTTAAATGGATGAGATAATGCACAAAAGTGTGCATACTTGGTAAATATGTCAACTACCACCATGATAACACTTTTTCCTTTGGACTTGGGTAAACCTATGATAACATCCATTGAAACCTCCTCCCAACATTGGGTTGGAATGGATAAGGGTTGTAATAGTCCTGGGGTCTTAATTGTTTCAAGTTTATTTTGTTGGAAAACCAAATATTCTACCACAAAATTTTGAATATCCAATTTAAGGCTATCCCAAAAAGAATCCTTCTTAACCCTGTGGTAGGTTTTTAGAAATCCTGAGTGCCCTCCTAAGGGAGAGGTGTGCAATTCCCTAAGAATCTTTTGTTTCAGTTGGGAATTTTTACATAGGTATAACCGATCCTTGTACCATAACGAATCATTTCTCTAGATAAATGTAACAGATGTACTGAGATATTGTTGTATCTTTTGAATGAGTGCCCACACTTCCTCATCATTCTTCCATTCATCCCTTGCTTCGCTTATCCAATTTGGTTGGATAATAGAAATGGCATAAAGAAATGCTTCCACATCCTCATATTTTCTTGAGAGTGCATCTGCCACAACATTTTGCTTCCCTTTTTTTTATATGATTTCAAAGTCATAGCCCAACATCTTTGTGATCCATTTTTGCTACTCTTCTGAAGATAATCTTTGTTCCAAAAAGTATTTAAGACTACCATGATCTATTTTTACCTTGAAGTGTCTTCCCATTAGGTAGGGTCGCAATTTCTTAAGTGCATGTAGTATTGCCAACATTTCCTTCAAATAAATAGCTTTGTGTAAATACCCTCCTTTGATTAGATGACTTTCTAAAGCAATGGTTCTTTTTTCTTGCATTAAAACAACACCAATTCCATTTCCTGAGGCATCACATTCCACAACAAAAGTTTTTGTGAAGTCTAGTGTAGCTAACACTGGTGCTTGGCACATTACCTCTTTAAGATGTTCAAAACCCTTCATTGCTTCTGGAGTCCATGAGAATGCATCTTTCTTCAATAATGTTGTTAGAGGTGTTGCTATTTTCCCACAATTCTTAACAAACTTGTGATAATACCATGTCAACCTGAGAAATCCTCATAGATGCTTTATGCATGTGGGGATTTTCCATTCCTTAATGGTTTTAATTTTGCTAGGGTCTACCTTAACACCTTCATGAGATACAATATGACCCAGATATTCAACCTCTTGTACTCCAAAGAAAATTTTTGACATTTTTGCATATAATTGTTTCTCCTCCAATAGTTTGAGCACCATGTCAACATGTTGGACATGATCCTTCCAAGACTGTTGTAGATTAAGTATATCATCAAAAAATACTAAAAAAATTTTCTAAGGAAGGGTTGAAAATGAATTCATCAACCTTGAAATGTAAGAAGGTGCAATTAGTAAGGCCAAAAGGCATGACCAAAAATTCATAATGACCCTCATGAGTTCTAAATGCTATTTTTGGAATGTCTTCAGTCTTCATTCCAATTTTATGATATCCTGAATGAAGATCCAATTTGGTGAAGTAAATTGATGCATGCAATTCATCCAATAATTCATCAATGATAGGAATAGGAAATTTATCTTCAATAGCGAGCTTATTGAGCTCCCTATAATCTGGACACATGCGCCATGATCCATCCTTCTTGTGAACCAATACTACTAAAGCAAAGAAAGAATTTGTCTAGGTTGAATTATACCAGCCTCTAGTATTTCTGCAACCATACATTCAATTTCACTCTTTTGGACATAGGGATATCTGTAAGGCTTGATGTTTGGAGGAACACTTCCTGGAATCAAATTGATAGCATGATCATCATCACAAATATGTGGGAGGCCTTTGGGAGTCTCAAATACCTTGGAATTATTGTCCAAGACTTTATGGAGATCTATAGAAATGGATGGTTTTGATGTGGGAATCTCTAGTGAACATAATTGTGCAATTATGCCTCATTATGCTTTCTTTACAAGCTTTGTCATTCCATTAGAGTTGATTACCTTTCCTAGTTTCCCTGCGATACCCCTTAATTCAATTCCATTTCCTTCTAAAGAGAATTTCATGAAAAGCTCTTGAAAATTAAAATCTATTGTACCCAAGGATTGTAGCCATTGGACTCCTAGTACAACATCAGCACCACCCATTGGAATGGAAAGCATTGGGATATTCAATACATATTCCCATGGATAGCTTGATATTATGGCACTTCCTTGAGCAATTTATGGTTCCTCCAATTGCAACCATCACTTGACACTTTGGTGCTAGATATAGGAAGAAATTCAAATATTTGGCTATCTTATAATGAATAAAATTATGGGTACTTCCCGAATCAATCAACACTATCACTTTTTTCTTCTTGATATGCCCTCCTATCTTCATAGTTTGAGGAGTAGTAATTGCAGCCAATGCATTACAAAATTTGGTCGGATTCATTTCTTCTTTTTCTAGGGTTTTTTTTCCTGGTGTATATCCTCTTATTTTGACATTTCTTGTTCCTTTTCTTCCTCCTCTTCAAAATCTTTGTAAAACAATTTCTTCTTGGCACACTTATGACCTTTAGTGTATTTGCTATCACAACTGTAACAAATCCCTTTTTCCCTTTTTTCTTCCAATTGTTGTGGTGTCAACCTTGTAGGTTGTCGATGGATAGGGGTAGCAACACTTCCATCTTTATGATTGTGAGTGGTAGGCTTCCTTTTTTCCATAATTTTGCTTTCCATTTTTCTTGCCAACTTGAATGCCTTCTCTAATGAATCTGATTCCCAAAGGCAAACCTCTTATTGGATGTTATATTTTAAAGTCCCTATGAACATATCAATTACAGGCTCCTTTGGAATATATTTTACCCTTATATTCAATTTTTGAAAGTCCTCAATGTGTTGCATCATTGAACCCTTTTGTTTGAGATTCATCAATTGGCTAGAAAAAGTATTGCTTTTTGTATCCTCATAATGTGCTATCATTTCATCCATAAAAATAGCCCAAGTGACAATTTGTTTACCAGAGAAAAGCCATCGATACCATACAAACTGATTTGTTTCCAAATATAAAGTTGCAATGCATACCTTTTGTATGTTTTTCACATTATGGAGATTGAAAAATTGTTCCATCTATAGTATCCATGTTCCAGGGTCCTTGCCATCAAACTTCCTCATATCGTTCTTTGGAACATGGAGGTTCTTCAATCCAAAATTAGAGTCTATGAAATCATGATTAACATTTATTTTTTCTCATCATGAGTTTCCTTTACTACTCTTTCACCATTAGTAAGCATTTCTTGTAGAAATTTTTTCAAATCTGTCTTCAAATCTTTCATGCCTGTCTTCAAATCTGTCTTCAAATCTATCTTCAAATCGTCCATCTTAGTTTCCACACCATCCATCTTATATTCCATGTCATCCATCTTAGCTTCCATGCCATTCAACTTAGCTTCCATGCCATTCATCTTAGCTTCTATGTCTTTCTTTAAACCATCCATCTTATTTTCTGTTACCTTTTGTGCGAGTGAAATTTGTTGCACTTGGTTTCATAATATCGATATATCATGTTGCATTTCTTCCTCTTCTTCATGATTCATGCTAGATATTTCACGTTGCTTACTAGATGTTTCCCTTTTGTTTCTTCAGGGAATCAATTACCGATAATAATGCTTCACTATGCCCTTTGAATTCCTTCAAACTAATTTTTTAAACCAAGCTTATGCAAAAAAAATAGACACCTATTTTCACTTGTAGGAGCTTGATATTGAATCTGATGCACCTCTGTAATTTTGGATCTCCCAATTCTGAAATTGTGACCTACAGTATCCCTCTACATCTTCTTTCCAATGCTACTAGTTTGATCCAAATTGGATTCTCCAAGGAAGAGTTATGCCAAATCTCCCACAGTGACCTGATTATAGACTAGTTCAGTAGAGTGAACTTGTACGACGTGCCACGTCTCAATGTTTCGACCTTTGGATCTCAAAAATATATACAAGAAACTAAAATCCATCCTCTTTCTACAACTTCTTATAAAATTTCAATCTGATGCTCAGAGAGACAGTTATGATGATTTTCCCATGGTGACCGGTTTGGAATGTAATTTGGGGGTCTGCAAAAATCCTAACTTCCTCAGACTATATCTCCGAAAATATAGCAAGACAGGGTTTGAAGTTTATAACCAAGGTTCAGACTAACGTATTCTCAAATGGGTTTTTTTCTTAGCTTCTAAAACTTCGGAGCGAAAGTGTTATAGCTACAATCCCACAATGACCTATTTTAGCTTAAATTCTGGAGCTTGCAACAACCCTAACATCCTCAGATCATGTCTCGAAAAATATAGTGAGACAAGCTCTGAAATTCAGACTCGAGGTTCAACATGATTTCATATCAAATGGTTTTTTTGTTTTTTCTTCTGAAATATAGTAGGACAAAGCCATAGCGAAAATTCCACGATGGTCTATTTGGAGCAGCGAAACCCTAGAATCCAAAGCTCTGATACCACATGTTATGAAACTAGCTCACAAAAGGATAGAAAGATAGATCAACGCCTTAAAATTCAACCTCTTCAAGGGGGAAACCTCCTTTACATTACACAAATGAACAATTCTTGGATGATACAAATGACAAAATCTCCTTTCTATATATATGAGTCTAAGGGGTCACAGTATAACCAAGCCGACCTAACAATAATAATATGCACAAAAATAACAATAGTGGGATTATATGGGGCATAATAATAACAATATGGGGACAATAGGGGCACAACAATAGCAATAAGGGATACAATAACAATATTAATGGGGGAATCATTGATATTATAGGGACCTAACAAATTACTCCCCGTTACCTAGTGGCTCTGTACCCTTAGTGGGTGGTATTCTTGACTCTTACGCTAGTATCAGTACCAGTATATTGAAGGGCTCTTCCCTGATGGATTGTTTTCCTTTCCCACCACCTGTGGTTCCACTGATAGTCTCTATGGTCTCACCTATTCCTCGTGAACTGATTGATCCTTAGATCCTTCCAGCCCCTTCAGACATTGACTCTCACAGAGAACAAATGACGTTGTCACAAGCTGAATTGGCATACCAAGCCATTCAATATGCATCCAAATCTCTGGTCACTGTGGTCTCTACCAATGGTATCACCTCCTCTCCCATATATTCTCCTTCTAATGATCTCCTCAATCAAGTCCTACCTTTGGACAAAGCTATTCGAGAGATCATGTGTTTAGAAGAGCGACCGTGGGAGGATTCGCACCATCGCATTTCGATATTTGATTCGGACACGATGACCATTCAAATCCTTTCTTTTGACACATCTAAAATTTTTCCCCCACCTTATACGAGTATCCAAACTTTAGACTCAGAAGGGAACATGAAAAAATCTTTCAAAGACATTTCTCATTAGTATTTCAGTCAAGACAGACATCATGGAAAACATCTAGATTGGAGCCGATTCCACTCCTGAGGAAATTGCAAGCTTCACCTACCTTTTTAAGGAATTTAACGATGTATTCGCATTTCCTTATGAGGAAATTCCTGACATAGATTCATCTATTATGGAGAATGAGATAAAAGCGTATGAAAATTCCAAGCCTGTTCTTCAAAGGCTTCGACTAGTCCACCCTGCAAAACTACATCTATCAAGCCTGCGGTGGAAAAAATGTTATGTGTTGGTTTCATCTACTTCATTCCCTTAATAGAGTGGGTTTCCAATATGGTTCCTGTGGATAAGAAACAGGGTACCATCCGCATTTGTGTCACCTACCGAGGCTTGAACACTACGAGTCCCAAAGATGATTATCTGACACCAATCATCTACCAAATAATCAATGACTACACTGGTTGCAAATCATTCTCATTTATGGATGGTTTCTCAAGCTCTAACCAGATCTCTATAAAATCTGCGAACCAACACAAAACTGCCTTCATTTTCCTTAAGGGAATATTTTCATATTGAAAACTCCCATTTGGTTTAAAGACAGCTGGAGAAACATTTCAACAGGCCATGGACTACGCATTCTAGTGAGCACCAGTATTGCAGCAATAATGCTGCAACTTCTGGGCTTCCTACTTTACTTTTATCAACCTAATAGTTCATAACAAACTTGGAAGCGATGGTGTTGTATGCACAAGTACTAGTTCTTACTTCAGGCTGTCACTTGGTCAGCTGATACAAGATCACTAGGAGCTCAAGCCAACTTCTATGAATTCCAGAATAAGCTTTATATGTGATGGAAGAAAGGAAAGCTTACCCTACAGAGGCTACTCTACTTCCAGAAAGAGAAAGAAGACTGAAATGTGAGGTAAACCTAACAAACCCTAATTAAACAACTAATCCTAACTTTGTAGAAAGAGAGATGCAAAACCATGAAATGAATGCTAATACCTACTTAGGAAGTAAACAACATCTACTCAAGAAATTTCTAAAAGGAAATGAGAAAAAAACATCTTTTTGGAATTTTATGTATTTTTAGGTGAAATTGTCATGCATGTAATTTATTTTTTTGTGAATGTGGAAGTGATTAGGTGGCGATGGAGGGTGACTTTGGAGTTTTTAGAGGTGTAGGAAGGCGTGGAGGGGTCCTATGAGGTCCCAAGTGGCCTTCTAGAGGCTTTCCCTACAATTGGACTTCAAAAGGACACCTACAGGAAAATCTACAGGAGGCTGCAGGGGATCTATAGGAGGTCTACATGAGGTCTACAGGAGGATGTCGAGTGTTGTTTTAGAGGTTTTGAAGGTGGAGAGTGGGTGGAAAGGGTAACTAATGGCTAGGAGGATGTGTTAAGCTGTCCAAGGTTCATCAAGGAGGATTAGGGAAGAGAAAGAGGGTTGGACTTGTTCAAGGAAAGAGAGGAAATTTTATGAGAAAGGTGCAGAAAACTAAGGCAGATTGGTGAGGGACTTTGGATGACTTGTGGAACATGGATCAAAGAGAGATGGTGATGGCTGATTGGTTCACTTATTGTGATTAGATATGTACTACAAGAGAACTAAAAATCAAACACTGAGATTAAGAAAGCATAGAAACTAGCTATACTAAAAAACAGAACTATTCATCAAGCTATTCTAAATTCTGATCTAAGAATGTAAATGTTGCAGAATGCTATATGGAAAGAAATCATGGAAGGAAATTTATTGTAAAGAAAAAAATGAACATGGTGAAATAGATCTACAGCAAAATCGTTAACCTTCTAAGAAAATGCAACACTAGCAATCCTATGGAAAAGACAAAATTTGTGTTTTTTGTGGCAGCAAGAGGGTCTTGGCCTTAGTTCATGGTCCCAAAGGGGTGAAAGGAGGTGAAGGCTCTATTGATGGCCTTTTTGTATATTTTTCCTATCACTGTTCAACCTACTACATCAAACTTAAATGGAAACAACCTTTTATATCGCCAAAAGCAACCTATCCTTAACTAAGAAAGAAATCTATCTAATTGCAATGAATTCATAAACTGAAACAAAACATATAAATACAAAACAAGAGGTGCTTGGCTACCTAGATTGGGCCCTAACCCAAGAGCTTTAGCACTTTGAGGTAACTCATTGCTAGCTCAGAAAACATCTCATCTTCATTATCAAAATAATAGTAAGGTTACATGAAACTATCTACAAAAGTAAGCTTGAAGTTGAGCAGAGAAAAACTGCAACAAAAGTTCAAAAATTTGACTAACATTCAAAAACATAATGAGGCCCTAGAACCCTCTACTTATACAACTAGAGCTCTGTTGGCCGGATAAATCGTTCTTGCGGACAAGACCGATCTCCCTAGTATCAACAGATATCTAGCAACAAGCAAGACAAGCAAATCTACCTTTCTCTAAACATATTGTGATTCATTTAATAAAAACTAAAGAGGTGTTTTAGGCCCTACCTTAAGTCCAACACTAGTTTGTGGTAGCCATGCTCAAACAAATTCAAAAGAGTTTCCTTTTTAAGAACTTGCAATCACAAACAAGCAGACGTCAAATAACACTTGCATAGCTAATATAATAAATCATGTTCATCATGGCGATCAAGGAATCCATGAAATAAACCATAAAACACAGCTTATTGAGAAAAATAAAATTGATTGTATTAACTTTGAAATAGAAGTACTTTACAACCTTGGTGCCTTGATGCTGTACAAGCTCTTCCTAGGGTCCAAACAGGAATCTCCTCTACTTTGACAAGCCTCACTCTCTTCCAAATGAGATCAAAAGATATGTAATCTCTCCTCTCAAAAGCTCAAATAAGAAGACTAAGTTCCAGTAGCATTTACCCTAAAAAATATTCAGCTTTCAACCTCCCAAGTAACTAGCCCAATGCTTCATTTTATAGTGCAAAGGAAGGAAGTTACAGGTCCACCATTGAAGGGATAGAGTCCTCCTTCAATGGGATAAGCTCCTCACATCAAGGGGTTAGCTCCTTAAGGTATGGGATGCATGAACCCTCAAGGAGCGAACTTGCCACCGCAAGATTCCTTCTAGAAGCTTCCAAAAATGACTCAAAGTGTGTTTTTAAGAATGTACTTGTGCCTTTTTAACTTTTACAGGGGTACACACCCATGACACAGATACAGAGTGGTCAGGTGTGCAGGGGACATGACCAATAGGTGCGGTACCACATGCAATGCTAAGAGAAAGTGCGAAACCAGAGTTTTAGAGATTTTTAAGGTCTTTCTCTTATTTTCAAGGCTTGATATGAAGAACTGAGGTTTAAGACTTGCAAAGGAGGAAAGTATGGATGGTGATAGACTCATATTGGTTGCAGAATGTCAAAGTGACAATTCTTGTGTAACAAGCTCCCAATATCTCCCATAAAATCAGGGAGGCTTGGCTCCCAAAACTTGAGATAGACAACAGTTATCCTCCACTTTCTCAGCTGCCTCTTTGGTGCATTCATGTGGTTGCTTGTGCTCTGAGCTTTCTGAAGGAGAATTCAAAATAAGGAGTTGTTGTGTGTGGAGCATGATTGTTCAGAGGTCTTTGTTTCAACTGGATGTATACCCCAGGAAGTTTGTACACCCCTCCACACGGGGGGGTGCGTGGGGGACTTGTCCCCCCTGTGGGGGTCTGGGGGGGCCAATCCCCCCCGGCTGGGAGGTCCAGGGGCCAGTGGTCCCCCAGCGGGGGCTCAGGGGCAGCGCCCCCGAAGCTAAAAACAGATGTAAATTTTCCTTGTAAAAGTATAGTTATTTCTAGTCAATCAGGGCCATTCATTAGGTGGATGATCTGACGGTAGAACTTATGTTTAGTTTAGGGTTTTTTTCCCTATAAGTCAACCCCTCTCTTTGTAAGTGGGCATTTTATTTGAGGCTGTAATAGATGTGTATTCTATGAGTGAGTGGAAAACGGAGAGGTGAGACTGTGAGAGAAAACAGAGGATATTACAGCGGATTTGCTGTAGGTTGTGTCTCTTCATTTTGTTGGATAATAGAAAGGAAGGACTGGCTGTTCGGGGTGGACGTAGCCCAAACTGGATGAACCACGTATATCTGTGTCTCTCTTGTTTTATGCGTTTTTTGTGTTTATATTTCTACAATACTTTATCTGTTCCATTGCTCCGTAATATATAATTTTCTAACAGGAGTCATAAATGAGGGGGACACCCTCATATAAATCCTCTCCCTTGTCTTCTTCAAATATTTGTTGTCAAATGTTCATCAAATCTTTGACTTTGTCTCCAAAATTGACCAAAAATCTGCATTAAGCACACATTAGACTTCAAGGCATAATGACCAGCCCAACTCACTCTATTAGCATAAATATAATAAAAAACATGCAATAAACTAATTAGAATGGTGGATTAAGATAAATTAGGTGGCAAAATGAGCCCATATAATTACCCATTTATGGGGTTCATCATCACCCCCTAATGAATGTGTTTCTCATCCTCTAAGAACCTAGTCCATCTCCTCATCTTTGATGGCCCTGATGGCTTCCCTAACATCCCATGCTTCTAATGTGAGATTCTCTTCTTTATCATGGAATCCTGCCTTTCTGTCCACCTCTTCCCACTGTTGTCACTCTTCTTCCTCTTTTGTGCCCTCTAGTAGGCCTAGCAGCAGTGGGGGACTCATATTTGAGGCCAATCCAATTGACCCCCAAACTCTACATAGAGTGCTTGTATAGTGGCACCCTCCTTAATGCCTCTTTCATCCTTGTTGGGGAGTGATACTCCCTGATCTGCATGTTGTGTGGCAATGTATTCCACCTCCTCATACAAGCATGAATACATTCATCCCCAAGAAATCTTTCCATGTCCTCAAAATGTGAAATGGCCTGAGCCTAATCATTGATATATTTAAAGGCAATTCGAGGATTATTTCCAAGTAGCTAGTGAGTACTAATGAGAGCCATGGGGTCTGATGGCTCAGCTTTGATCATTAGGGGTTCATTTTTCTTGTTTGCCATCAAAATTTTGATTTATGTTGGCCTTTTCTCCTCATGATTCATCCATGAGGCCATGGCCATTAGCTACTGGTATCCTAGCCTAACATTGGGATCCCATAGGTTCATATCGATGAGGGCCATGTTATGCAAATAGAACTCCACTATCTTCACCTTGTCTTCTGTTGAACTTTGGTCACATAGGTCCATGAACTATCTGTCATCTTGAAAAGGCATTGTGCCAAAGTCTTGATCTAAAACTGTAGCCACTGGTCTTTGAGGTATAATCCATATGAATTTGCTGGTGGTAGTGCCTCCATAGATCGGCTCGCCATGCATGCCAATTGTGTTTCATTTTCTTGTAGTTGTCTTCTTAGCAGCTCATTTTCTATTTCCAAGTGAGTTTTTCTAATTATCTCTCTATTTCTTATAGCACTTAGCTCCCTACCCATCTCTTCAAGCTGGTTCTCCATGTGGTTGATATCCTCTACCCCCTTGGATTTGGTGATTTGCATCCATCTATGGCTCCTTATCCTTTCTTTCTCCAACTCAAAGAAAAGTGGGACTGTAAATTTCTATGGACTGATTTTTCCCCCCTCAAGAAGATTGTAGTAAGAGCCCAAACTAGGCTGGGGTTCAGGTTCTTGAGTCTCTGTTGTTTCCTCCTTCCCTTTTGGTTGTTCTTCCACCCTTTTCTCAAGATTTTTGGTCTCTTGTAGGTTAGTTAGGGTCTCCTGTAGAACAGTCTATGCCTCCTGTAGAGCTGTTTTTGAGTCCTGTAGCTGCACTCTTTCCTTCTAGGTGGAAGATCTGGGACTTCCTATTTCATATGTGATGGGGGTTTTAGAGGGAGATTCTTCCCCTTTGACAGTGGGTGAATCTTCAATGATAATAGGCACTGTTGAAGATGGCTATGGTTTCCCTATTTTTATCCTTGTGCTTTTCCGAGCCATGAAATACATTGATGTTCACCTCTTCCTCTTTTGTTTGGGTTTAACTGGGGTGCTGAGGGCAAGAATAACAACTGCTACCTCCCTTTCTAGGGTCTTAGGAGACACTTCTGTCTTTTCTACCCCTTTTTCCTCTCCTTTTGTCTTCTTTGTCTCTGTTGGTTTTGTTTCCTCTTGCTCTGTTTTGGTTTCTTCCTCCTTTGGTTTAGTTTCCTCCTTCTCTAATTTGGTGTCTTCCTCCTCTGTTTGTTCCTCAGTTTCCTCCTCTTCTTCCCCTTGTTTCTCTTCACCCTCACTTTCAGAAGGACTGTGGTCATATGTGAGGGCCTTTATATCATCTTCTCCCGTCATATTTCTAAGGATTTCCAATGCTATGGGGATTGTGAAGGTGTCAAGGGCTTCTTCCACTAATAGTTTAATTAACTCATTGTGAAATTGAGGCTTCTGTGATCCATCATATTTATAAGAAGAGTTTCGGCGTAAATCACATCAAAAAGACCTTTGTCGACGCGTTTCGAACCAACTAGTGTGGTTCATCGTCAGGACAAGTTGAAGACACAAATCTGGCTTAGCATGTTTAAATAGACTGACTTTGCAGAGACTCCAACGGCTATATAACGACTAATTTGGACTCAGAGTCCAGGTCAAAACTAAATTAATAAATTTAATATTCTTTTTATTTTTATTTTTATTTTGTTTTTATAATATTGAGATTTAATGATATATAATTCTATTTTTATAAAAATTCTAAAGGTTATCCTATAAATAAAAAATGAATTGTTTAATAATATACTTTTTTGGTCAAAATTGATCATAATAATATAACTATGTGGTAAGTATATAGTTGTAAATTATTCTTATATTATTTTATTTACTAAAAATATATCTAAATTTATGGTAAACGAAGAGATTACTAATCCCTGTGGTTAATTTAAAAAGTAAAGTTAAATTGTTTATAATTTTAATTTACTTTTTATAAAAATGTATAATATGTTAAAATAATACTATTATGGGAAAATCTAAACTCTAA
>APFE030462505.1:0-11902 GCA_000404065.3 Pinus taeda | reverse complement strand
AAATATTTCTTTATAAACATAAAATAATAATAAAAAATATATTTTTTCATAAACAAATAAATTTTTGATATGAAAAACATAGTTTTCTAGTTGTAGACCATGATTATATATATATAAAAGAACAAAATCTATTCTTCTTCTCCTCTTCAATTGGGTGCACCAGAATGAAAATTGATTCATCAATGGTATAATACTTTAGAAATGATGTAATTAATGAAAGAGGTATATTTATAAATTTTATTGAAGTTACCTTTTGTACATAAATAACCTTAAAATCATTAATTCCTATGGAGGATGTTGTGGGTGATTTTTTTCTACAAAACAAGAAGGAAATACATTGGAGAAATTCAAATTGTATGGGAGATTGAAAAATAGTTCCATGATCAAAACACATGTGAGAAACCATTGCCATAAAACCTAGTTTTATGATCTCCAAGGAAATCAATTTAAATAACAACTTTTTTTTGATAAATTAAGGAAATTCACTTACAAAAATTACAAACTCTAAAAATAAAGTTTAATTGAGCATTTTGTCATTATATATGCATTAATGAATGCTATAAATGTTTTCCAAAGAGTAATTTACAAGAGAAAGGTGTTGTAGAAAAGTTTAGACTTCAAGAAAAATATAAATAAATTGTTGGGTTATTAAATGAACTTAAAGATAACCTGACCAACACAGCTGTCACAAATTAAAAATTAAACTATATTTTTAATTAAAGTGTATTTTTCTCCAAGCATTAGATACAAAATTGTAATAACACAATTGTAATTTTTAATTCATAAGACCAAATTTTCAGTATTTTAAAAAAAAAAATATTACAGTTCCCAAAAATTAAACAAAAAAATTCAGGAGGGTAAGGAGAACAAGCTGGAGGTATTGTAATGTAAAGAAAATACACAAGCCTCTTTTATCACATATTACAATCATTAATCATATGAAAACATAGAAAAGGGAAATGAGACAATTGAATACTTAAATGTGGGTTGTTCTTTGCAAATTAATCTCAATACCATGATATAAGGGACGGTGAAATAAAGATCTCATTTTAAACCAAATTAGAAGGGAGAAATGGCTACCATAAATCATTGTCCTTGAAAATTGGGGTAAAGGAAAATTAGTATCTTCTAATTTTTTTAGATCTCCCTTGAAATAAGGCTATGCTAACCACTATGCCAAATTTTCTTATAAAATAATTTTGGGGCTACTACTAATAATGAACTATGATCCAAAAAACATTTCCATTCAAAATTTGAAACCCTTAAATTTTTTCCAAGGGTTAAATTTCACTACTAAAATTTTCCACTAAGATTACTTTTGGTTGAGATATACATGCAAAAAAAAATACTATAGATAGTCACAATATAAAGTGTAATAAAGTTATACTTTAGTTAATTTCTCTGCCTTCTTAATTTATATGGCTTCCCTAGTTTGTTAATTTTATGTTAATATTTTCTTTTACCTTAAATTGAAAATAAATTCGAAAATAGATATGCTTATAATTATGCTAATTGGAAAAATAGATCTTCCATAGTTATAATTTAATTATTTAGTTGATGGCATATATTTAAACCTGATGGAATATGTTGGAACATTCATAGTAATATTGACATATTTCACCCTGAAATTTTCCACTAAGATTTCTTGTTGTTGAAATATGCATGCCATTTTGTTTCTTTATAAATAATAACAATATAATTTTTAATAAAGTTATAATTTTAGTATTTTCTTCTAATGTTAAGATCCTAGTTCTTACTTGCAAGTGGAACGGGAGCTCTGCAACTCAGGCGCGCAACAGAGATCAATCCAGAGCTGCCAAGTCGACAGGGATTCGCGGATCGGTTGAAGTTGGAACCGCTCTCGTATGGGGGCCCTGTCCCTGATCTAACAAGGGTCGGTTTCTCCCTCAAGGAACTCAGTTATGGAATGAGGAGATGGTGCCGAACCCCATCAGAACTGCAGGGATTCAGCGCCTTGGTGGCGGCCACACGAAAACGCCAACCTTCTGGACCACAACTTAAGTTTGTCAAAAATCTGGAAAACATTCCAACGGTGTCCTTGCCGGTGGAGGACACATGCAGATCAGCTCTGAACCTTGCCGAAAGAGGGCTAATCGGACAGTTCACAGGGCTATGGCCCTCCTCGAAAGGAGTATAAGAATGGGTAAAGCGCAACTGGATTCCCCTGGTCGAAGAAGGAATAAAAAGCCACTTCGTGGGAAAGGGTTTTTTCGTGTTCGTGTTCAAAAATGCAGAGGATAGGAGCCTGATCTTCAGAAACGGGTCATATTTCATGGCCCCTGAAGGGCTGTACCTGAATAAATGGTCTCCCTACTTCGACCCATCCCAAGATGTACCTAAGGCGGTGCTAGTTTGGGTGCACCTATCACATCTTCCTCTTCGTTTTTGGAGCCAGAAATCGCTGCAATCCATAGGAAATGCTCTTGGAAAATACATAGATCAGGCCCCAAGGAAGGATCAATACTCTTGTGCGAGAATCTACGTGGAGGTTGATTTAGAAATCGGGCTTCCTGAAGCCGTCAAGCTATTGGTGGCAGAATGGATGCACATTCAAGAACAAGATTACGAGCAACGTCCATTCAAATGTTGATACTGCCATGAATACGAACACTTCGCAAGATATTGTAAGAAGAAAAACGAGGAATCTACTGAGAAAGAAAAAGGAGAGCAATGGAAACAAGTTAAAAAAGCAACAAACAATATGCAGAGCAACAAAAACAAAGGCAAGGAGATAGGGAGGAAAACAGGACAAGAAACGGAAAGCCAGCAAAACGTTGGGAGCAAGGAAGGCACCAGCGCAGTGGAGGACAAGAACCCATTCGAATCTCTCACACCACGCACAGAAACCATGGAGAAGGAGCATGAAGATCCATCTCAGCACAAAGACAGTGAAATGCAAGATCCAGGTAACACATCTAACCCGAATCCAAGCAATAGCACCTACCCTTCATATGCAAACATAATCAAGCAGAAAAAGAAAAAGACAGAATACGCCGGCTCATCGGATGATGAAGAAAGACCATCCAAGCGAGTGGGAAGGAGATCAAACAAAGAGGTAAGGGAAGAATAATTAGAAAAGCAAAAAACCCTAGGAAGTCAAGCTACCTTAGAAATGACTCTCGGAGAAACATCAGGCCAAGGGCATCCAAGGGAGGAGGCCCCACAACAACAAGTTGTAAATGATGAACCTGAACTTGGTATCTTGGAACTGTAGGGGTCTGGGTAATCCCAACAAGGCAAAGGCCATCAAGGATCTAATGAAAATGGAACCCAAAAACGTACTCATGCTCCAAGAGACCAAAATATAAGGGGAGACCCTTCTAAATTCTACCACCTCTAAATGGAAATTTGACTCAGGGAAGGTAATCAGTGCAAGAGGATCAGCAGGAGGGATAGGTACATTCTAGTCAAAGAACCTATTAACCCTTGGCAAAACACATGAGACTCAAAACTGGATATATAGAGAACTTTGGCATACAACAGGTAAAGTCAAATTAGATTTGTTCAATATGTATGTCCCGGTGCATTATGAGGAGAAAAATGAATGGTGGAAAACTCTAATAGAATACATAGAGCAATGCAGTCCCACAAATATAATCATAGGAGGAGATCTAAATATAATCTTAGACCCAAAAGAAAAGCAAGGAGGATCCTACACAAGAGATCCCTTCCTCCTCACTGTGGAAAATCTAATCCAGTCCTGGGATTTGGTAGACTTCAAACTGGTGAAAGGAACATATACTTGGACAGACAACAGAACAGGGGAACAACACATTTCAACAAGGTTAGATAGATTCCTCGCTAGCAGTGCTATTATGATGGATAATAGAATGGTCCTCTCCAAGATCCTGCCAAAATTAACATCGGACCACAAACCAATTCTTCTGCACATAAAGGAGGAAGAAGACCTCGGCCCCCTCTCCTTTAGATTCAGCCCTCTCTGGGCCAAAAGAGAGAGGTTTCTTGATACGGTACAAACAACTTGGGAAATAGAAATCTCAGGCTCCCTAAGCTATGTATCGAAGCAAAAAATTAGAATACCAAAAAGTCACTCAAATAATGGATAAAGAAAGAAGTCAACACCCCCACCAACCAGAAGAAAGCATACGGCTCCTTTAGAAATGAGGAGAAATTTTGGCGATTAAAATCTCGTAGCCTGTGGCTCAAATCAGGAGAGAGGAATACAACCTATTTCCATAGATAGTACAGGCCGAGGATATCGAGAAATCACATCGCAGAAATTACTACCACCAATGGTCAGGCATGCAGAGGCTTTGAATAGATAAACGAGGCAGCAATAAACCATTTTCGGAATCTTCTCAGCGCCGGAAAAGGTGGAAGCAAGGAGGACATGGAAGAATTCCTTATCAATATACCCCAGCTAGTAAGCTTAGAAGACAACGAATCTCTAATAAGGCCAGCTTCAGAAGAAGAAATAATAAACATAGCCTGGTCCATGGAGCCAGATAAATCCCCTGGCCTCGACGGATTCTCAATTCACTTTTCTAGAATATTCTGGGAGATAATCAAAACTGATCTGATGAGAATGGTCCAGGGCTTCATGAGGAAGGCAATAGTCGGAGGCGGCATAAACTCAACTTTTCTCGCTTTAATCCCAAAGGAAAATAATCCAGGCACCTTTGACAGATATAGACCTATATCATTATGCAATTCATCATATAAGATCTTGGCCAAGTTGATGGAAAATAGAATCAAGCCACTTCTTCAAAAATTAATTACCCCGGCTCAAGGAGGCTTTGTGAAAGGTCGACATATCCTGGACAACGTCATTCAAGTGCAGGAAGTACTGCATTCAAGTCAACTGTGCAGAGAACAAGGTATGTTAATCAAATTGGATATGTGCAATGCTTTTGACAGGGTAAATAGATCCTTTTTATATAGGGTTCTATTAGCTTTTGGCTTCAACCAGAATTTTATTGATATAATTAAAGCTTGCTTGGAAAAGATATGGATAGCGCCAATGATAAACGGAAGACCTGCAAAAATTTTTCTAGCCACAAGGGGCCTGAGACAGGGGGGCCTCTCCAAGAATAACATCAGCTTTCAAATCCATCCTTCAGAAATTCTGCAGCATAACTGGCGCTCTAGTAAGTGAAAAGAAGAGTGCAGTGTATGGCTGGAACACAGACCAAAAAACAATAAGGAAAATAGCAGAAGATCTGGGATACATAGGGTATGCAGAATGTGAAAGAATTAAATATCTCGGACTTCCCATAACTTTGGGCTCAAACAGGAACCACCTGTGGGACGAAGTAATAGTTAAATGCAAGAAAAGGATAAAAGCGTGGGGAGGCTTCTGGTTATCTACAGGAGGAAAACTTATATGGATCAAATTTGTTCTCTCAACGTTGGAAACATTCTAAACGCCCCTGATGATGGTGCCCAAACACATCTCAGACGAAATTTCTAAATATATTCGCAACGTTTTGTGGAACGAGGGGCGAGGGAATAACAATAGGTTTCATTTAATTAGATGGGAAACAGTTAAAAGGCCGATGGTGGAAGGAGGCCTTCAGGTGCGTGATCCTGGGCTAGCAAACGTGGCCTTGGGATGCAAACTGTTGTGGAAATTTTGTGAGGCGCCCAACCACCTGGTAAGCAAGATCCTTAAAGAGAAGTATTTTAAAAACCGATCCATAATGAGCTGCAAAACGGAAAAGCATCCCAAAGGCACGCAGGCCTGGAAGTTGTGTGTAAAAGGCATCGAATTCTTCAGAAGCGAATTATACAGAATTCCAGGCAACGGGAAGAATACGAACTTATGGAAAGATCGTGTAATGGGACATCAGCCACTAAAACAAAAAGTAGAGATCGCCGAGATCAGAGCTTGGCTTCGAGCGAGAGGAATTAAAAAAATAGAGGATATAACCGAATGGGACAACAAAGGCAACTGGCTGCGATGGAAATGGCCCAGAATTCCAGAACAACTAAAAAACCAATTTGTTGTACTCAATGATGAAATTGTAGATTTTGCACCAATTCATATTGATGAGGAGGATACCTGGGGATAGGGTAAGAAAGGAATATATACAGCAAAGCAGGGATACTATCAACTACAAAGCTAGCAAGATACACCACATGAGGGATCAGTCTGGAAGGAGATTTGGGACATCCCAAAAATCAACTTTTTCTTTTGGACCTTATTCCATAACAAAATTCTCGCAGGTGAAAACTTGAGCAAAATGGGTATAGCAGGACCACACAGATGCATTTTATGTAAAAAAGAGCTAGAAACAGCAAGTCATCTGTTTATAACTTGTGATTTTGCGAAGGAGGTATGGTCTTCTTTCTTGTCTGGACTAAACATGAGTGCCCCTCTCCAAAGCACAATAACCTCCATGTTCACATCTTGGAAAGAAAACTACCCTCATCAAATTGCCAACAAATCAATTTGGAACAAGGTATGGACAACTGTGCCTAAATATATTTGTTGGAAAATCTGGTTAGCCTGGAATGAGGCCATCTTCAACAACACTGAGCAACCAACAATGAAAGTGGCGAAATAGGCAAAGAAGCTCCTCCTAGAAACTCTAAATCATCATACAGCAAAGGAAGATAACTCGCTAAGAAAAGAAGAAAGTGTGTGGTTGGAAGACTACACAGGAAAAGGCAGACAGCAAGCACCACCGCGACCAATCCACAAAGAAAGGTGGCAGATTCGAGAAACCGAAGATAATTTTTAGAAATGGATGAAATCCCAGGAAATATGCACCATTCTCTTTGACGGAGCCTCAAAAGGAAATCCAGGGAGAGCTCGAGCAAGTGGACTGATTTACTACCGGAATGGGAAAAAAGAAGAATTTAGCTGGGGCCTGGGAGTGAAAACAAATAACCCAGCATAAATACTTAGCCTCTGGAAAGATTGCCAAATTGCAAGCAAAGAAAATCCAAAGGAAATCTTAATAATAGGAGATTCAGAACTGCTGATAAAAACATTGGCAAAAAAGGAAAAGCTCAAGGATCCGACTCTAAACAAGCAACTATCAAGAGTGAACAGAATATTGAAAGATCTCTGCTCGGTTCAAATATACCATATTCTTAGAGGACTAAACAAGGATGCAGATAGGTTGGCAAATATAGGATGCACTCTTCAGGAATGAATGATCATCATTAATGCAGGAAGCCCAACTAAGGCATAAATTCCCTAAGTGAAAGAGTGTTGTAATCGGCAATGGAATTGTAATGGTCGTTTAGGCAATGCCCGATCTTACTATGAATAAAAATAACCGTTTCAGTTAAAAATAAAAAAATAAAAAAAAAATGCTAGTTCTTAACTTATGGCAACACTTCTTGTTACTATAAATAACTCATGAAAATGTTCCATTTCACATCATCCATGTAGTGATATGGGATCATACATATAATATATTAACATATTACAACATTTACCATTAAATTTTTTGTCATATTCCATGTCTTCGTCCATTCTTTGGGAAAATAGTGTCCTCCTATAGTTTTCCAAGATATTTATAATCATGTCATTTAGATGTCCATGATAGTACTTATTCAGATTACATGTCGATCGAATAAGTGATTATACTCTCCAAACAAATTGGTATTTTATTTATACCTTATTAACCTTATCTTATTTAAAATTTAATTATAAACTAAAAAATATAATTTTAAAATATTAAATTTATGTAGTATGAATTAAATTTTATTTTTAACCCTAAATTTATCAAGCAACACAAAACTATTTTAATATCAGATTTAATATTCTAGGTATTTTTATTTTTTGAAACAATAACTTTTATTTATGGAGGGGAAAATCTCATTAAAAGACGTGAATTTATATATATAGAAGTTTAGTTTGTTATAGCGAAAACATGCCAACTTTCTTATTTACTCATAATTTTCAAATGGAGTGATTTCCATGTATTTTTACTCTCCAAATTAATAAAGAACTTGGCTAAGCTATCTTTGTTCATACTTTTAATAAGGGTTTCATATTTGGAACCATGCAAATGTTTGAGTAAATGTATCTACCATCAATGTTCTCTTCTTTGAATAAAAAGTGTTTGAAGAAACGTTTTCATGCAAAGTGTTTTTGAAAATGTATGAAATTTTTTTTTGAGAATTACTACAAGATTCACTAGCGTGTTTTAGTTGGTGACATTAAGGATCACGGTTGTGTAATTTGACATAATGAATCCTTCCAATCACCTGGAAAGAACGAAAATTATGCATTTTTGGATTCAAATGAATATTTGTAGAAACAACGCATAAGGATGGATCATAGATTCTTTGGATTGTTATTGTGTATGTGAGAGTGAGAGGGGAGCTCACCCATATATGCCTCTGCAATTCATGTGATGTAATGAAGATCATAACCCATGGCCCACTGGAAGCTTGCTCTAATGATTTTAAGACCCTAGGACAAATTCCGATACATGAATGTACCCTAAGGACAAATTGAATCCATTTATATTTATCTTCTAATATTTATTTGAATCTAATTATAGCCAAGAGAAACATCCATGAAGAAGAGAAAGGCAAAAAAAGAAGCAAAAAACAATCAAAATTATCTCTAAACATAAAATCATACAAAGTAAAGTGTGCATGTTATTTTTAGAAGAAAACTCTATACTAAAAAAATTTAAACACCCAAATCCAATAACCAAAATAATATAAACTATGTTACCTCCCATATGACTTAGAAAAAGAAGTAAGCACATGAGTAACTAACTATCAAATATGTTTTCAAATCTTTAAAACCTTTAGTATTAAATAGCTTTAAAATATATGAAATGTATTTAAATTATCAATATTAAAAAAAATACATTTTTATTAGAAATTTACATATTAGCACAATTATATAAATTAAATGGTTAGCAAATGTTAATAAACAACAAACACCAAAACATTTCCTTCATAATACATCTCACTTTGCTAAGATTTAAAAAAAAATGGAATTAACTATATCATTATTATTAGTACAAGTTTAACATATATTCATTTGAGGAAGCATGGAGTAATTCTTTTATCCATAAAGATTTATATCCAATTTATTACTGAGTTTCTTAGTCTAAATAGGGTATGTTATAATACCATGGGCAAGACCCATGGCTTAAGCCCAAAAAAACATAACTCATTTCATATGAAACTTGCTCATAAGATATTTTGTTAATTAATCAATTTCACTAAATCAAAAAAGAAAAAATACAACCAGCTTCCACATAAATATGAATCTTTGATTTGTGTATACTACTAAGAAAATTATAGAATATTTAATGGTCCTACCATAAATCTAATAATAATTAATAATTAGATTAAAATTTTGGAATCTCTATTCTATTTTAAAAGAAACATGGTGGTATAATTAAGTTTGACTACATCTTAATTTTGAGTTACCAATCACATTTGTAAATGACTAAACATATAATTTGATATTAAAAACTTGGGATTTTCAAATTAAAAAATGCATATCAAACTTAAGAGTAAATTTGTTACTAGTGAAACCTAAACGAACACATGCTACATATATTATTGAATATTGAAACCTAAATAAAGACATGCTATATATATTATTGAATATTGAAACTTAAATAAAAACATGCTATATATATTATTGAATACATAAAATGGAAGAAATAGAGAAATGTAACTAGCTCTCTTGAATCACTTGTAATAACTTTAACGCATTAATTATTAATAATAGAAAACACTCCACAAGAAAGAACTTACCCTAAATTAAATTATATAAAATTATCGGAAAAAAGATAAAATATAAATGCAAATGAAAAATGATAGATGTGAATGTAAAGAGAATTCCTTGAAAAGCATTTTTTTCACTATAATTGAATTTCAAGAAAACCCAACTACTTTGCACTAGAATTGAATTTGAAGAAAAGCATATGAGGCTTTTGCTTTTTTGAGATAGACTAGGGATGGAATCTGTATGTTTTTGAGATAGACGAGGGATGGAATTTTTATGTCGGTTTAGTAGATGAGTTCGTTGTGTGGCGGATAAATATATGGCTGCTTGCAGCGAATCTTTTTTGTGTTTGCAGCACTTTTTCTATATATGTCACCGTGCTCAAATGTTTCTGTGGCCGTTACTGGTAGAAATGTTTCATGTTCTCTTGACTGTTCGTTTATGGGAAGCGCCATTTTGGTGTCTGGTTTTTGTGTCTTGGTCCCAATCAAACGCTTTGTGTCTTTGTTCCTAATCAAAGACTGTGCGTAGACTGTGGGTAGAATTTAATGGCCAAAATTTGTAGGTTGACCGAAGAGGACAGCAATGGATCTGGACCTCTCATCCGTTCGAGGGGATTCTCTGTTGGTCGCAATTGTTGAATTATCTTTTTAGTGATGATCACAATAGATTTGGACCGTTCCAGAAGATCCCCGCTACATCCAATCGATTGAGATCAACGGTATTTCCTGATTTTGTTATTCATTTCGATATACCATTTATCTCTTTGTAAATCTGACTATTCCAGAAGATCCTCTCCTGTATCCAAATCCGACTATTCCAAAAGATTCATTTCGGCTTTGTGTTTGTCCTTTCTTATTATTTGATGCACAGGAACCGCCAAGGGGAGAATTGTTATATTCCAATGCGCTCTTGTTGCTGCTGTTACGCAAACCCTTGTTGGGCTATTCTCTTCCGCTGCTCCAAATTCGTTTCAGGTACTCTGTTTATTTCCTGTGTTTATTTAAATTTTAGATAATTTGTTGTTAATGTAATTTTGCTATTTCTATTTCATTTTCTTTAATTAGTTTAATCTATCCAAACCAGGCTCCTGTCCTCCTTGATTTTGATAATTATTTTATGATATTTTGATTTAGATTTCATTTCTGTGTAGCGTTTCAATTTTCTGTTAGTTGCATCAAAAATCACTTGTAGGAACATAATTGGCCACATTAAATGTATCTTCAGCCAAGCCATTGTGCATGGTTCTACCTCGGGTTCAAGTTCTTGGTTCAAGCCTCCTTCTCTGTTGTTGAGGATAAGATTACGACTACACGTTTATTAACTTTTTGCATCTATTACTTTCGAAGTTTTTGGTCGTCAAAAGGCAGAGTAATTTTATAACACGTTTGTTAGATATTGTTGAAATGTAATTTCAACTGCGCTCTAGCAATGAGCGAATTCAACGATCAGCAACCTCAGCGATCAGCCGATATCGGATCGGCGAATTAGTAGCTAAAACTTTTGTTATTTCCGATGGGCCGGACCCGACGATGGATTCAACCCTTTTGATAAATTATCGGGTCCGCATGTGGCTCGTTTTATATATATATTTTTATGCATATATTATAATATACATATCGGAGGTATCGGGGCATTTGTTATCGGGATTTCGGTATCGGGGAAAACCATCGGTGCACACAAGTTGTGTCATGAGATGAAGTCCCGACCCGATATCCTGGACCCGATGGGTAATCAACATTTTGGTTCATAATATTTCGGGTTCGCAAGTGGCTCGTTTTATATTATATATATTTTCATGCATATATTAAAATATATATTTCGGAGGTATCGGGCCATGTTGTTATCGGGATTTTGGTATCGGGGAAAACCATCGGTGCACACAAGTTGTGACATGGGATGAAGTCCCGACCCGATAAGAGTTCCAAAAGCATTTTGGATAATGTTGATGTGAAAGCCTGGGAAATGATTTTGACGTGAAGTGAAAGTCTTATTACCGCTGTTTATCTCAGTAAGACAGTAAATGCTATTTACTGTGGTTGGTAAGTTTTTGATGAAGTTTTTACTTTTTCCTGAGCGGGTGTATGGGCATAGAAAAATATTAGTAAAACCATTTAATACTTACTGTCTTCTTTTTACGGAAGTATGGCGATGTAAGTCCTCTCTCTTGTAGTCATATATTAATGTAATTTTTGGTAAAATGAA
>APFE030462473.1:29900-46999 GCA_000404065.3 Pinus taeda | reverse complement strand
ATATCGTGACCGTCGGATGTAAGTTACAAATGTACATAGTAAAGAAACACACTTTACCTAACTCTATACTAGACCAAGTTATACTTAACTATTCCTATGTGTCGGAATATCCTAACATCCCCCCTTAAGAACAACTTGGGATAGGATTGAAGGATTTACAAATATGACAATAGGAGAAGGAAGGAGGCACTAGAGCCTATCCCCCCTTAGTGACAACTTCCTGAACTCCAAGCATATATCGAAGTTTAGTGAACTTCGCCTCTGTGAGAGCCTTTGTGAAGATGTCTGCAAACTGATCATCTGTTGAACAATATTGCACTTCAAGAACATGGTCATGAATGAGCTTTCTGATGAAGTGCATGTGAAGTTCAATGTGTTTGATGCGCTGATGCTGAACTGGATCTTTGCAAAGCTGAATGGCACTTTGATTATCACACCAAAGTGTAGTCGGATGCTGCTGCTCAAAGCCAAATTCTGATAGGATCTGACGAAGCCACAAGGAGATGTGTAAAATTTTCAGTGCTCAACATGGAGTTGATACATGGCTAATTAAAAATGAGTGTAGCTCCATCTTAAACTATGGATACATGTTAGATACAAAGTCAAGATGGACTAACACTGATTTTGTTTACAATTTTTTGTTTTGTAAAATATATATTACCTAATACAGCCACATTAACGAATGTGGTCGATATACCTGAATGGATATCATTTACGGCTTTTGTAAATCTACATATCCAAAGGATTATTATGTGGTCAATATACCTGAATGGACATCATTTTCTCCCTTTTGTAAACCTACATATCTAAAAGATTATTATGTGGTCAACATACCTGAATGGACATCATTTCCCATTTTTTGTAAACCTACATATCCAAAAGATTATTATTTATTTATGTGAGAATTAACCTAAATCTTTCATTTAAAACCATAACATAAAGATTTTTATCAAAACAAAATTAATTTACCAATATTCAATGAAATACACACATATCATCAATACATTAATATAATAGTTATGTTTAAACACTACAATTATTACAAAATTGATTTATTGCACCGTATCTTTTTAAAAAATAAAATAAAATAAAATTACATATCAAAATATTATATTCATTTATAATGTTATTTCATTTACATCTAAATATTAAATACATCTAATTTTATTTCATTTATAGCCACTGCCTCACCAACCATTATAACATTTGCCTCCTAGTCAAACTATATTGATTTTATATATATTTTTATGCGTTTTGCAATTTTAACCAAAATTTCATGGAAACACTAAATATTTGTATTTTCCTTTGATTCAAAAATAATCTTCCAATTTCCTAAAAATCTTATTTCTATTTTTCAATTGAGTGAGCAAACTTTGATGACGCATAACTCCCCTGATAGTATAAATTTTATTTTTAAGTGTCTGGCCCATAATTTTAAAATTAAAAACAACTAAATTTCTAATTTACCATTAAACTGTGAATGCTTTAACATTGACATTGTTATGCCTGACAATGCTACAGCATTGCCCAATGTTACAGATCACTTATGACTGTGTCCAAAAAAACTACCCAGGGATAGGCCAGAGCTTCGTTCTACAGAGCTTTCACTGTGCAGAGATTTGACTGTTTGTTTCTAACACAGTAGAATAACAGTAATAAACCTCCACTCTCCGCCCATAAATACTTATTTCTTTTTTCATTACATTTTGCAGAACTGAAATACTTGAGTGTGCCAAACAAAATAAGACTTGTATATCCACGAGAGTGAAAGGCTATCTTGCTCGGGAATTCTTTTAGAACTATTATTTCACCTCTACTAAGTGAACTGGATGAAATGGGCAGCTGAGCACATTTATGATTTTGTTTGTTTTAGTTGAGCTCTGCGTTATTTGAAGAAAGTTTATCCAAAATGCAGAACACAGGAACCGACATAATGAAATCATATATATGAACCGGGCCATCATTACAATTCACTTGCATGATATAGTTTGACATAATCCAGTGCTGCTTGCAGGTTCGTTTCATCCACTTGAGCCACGACAACTTTCTCTCAGTTTGTAGCGAGTGGCGGAGTTGAAATGGTGTAGGAGCAAGGGTACATTTGGTTGTGTTTTTGAAAGGCATTTTTATGTTGATTGTTGATTTTCAAATATTCAGTGCAGTACTTATGTTCATTAGATTTTTAAATATTTTTGGATCGTGCTTATGTATATCTAATTTCTAAATATTCAGGTATCAGCAATCGACATAAACTTAAACTCAAGAAGGCAGTTATTCAATTAAATGTAATCGCTGTTACTAGATTTCTCAATATTGTGATTACTACTATATGATGTTAAAGGAAGAATTTTAGTTTGCAACCCGTTTTCTGAAGCCCATTGAAATTATGAGGGGAAAGTGTGTCAAAGGTTGTGTATTTGCCCCTTATTTTTGTATGAAATTAATGTAAACCTTTCCATTAAAGTAGTCACTATAAGTTTTTGCTGTGATAGTATGAACTTCACGTGGAAATGATGATTAAACCGAAAATTTTTATTTACTTCCTTATGCATTGTGCAATGATGAGACACCGACTCCTATGTATTAATAAAATTTGTACACAACATTTTGTTTAGTGGCTAGTGGGACAGTTGTATCATTAAAATTCCTACTCTCTCAACATTTTTTGTTTAGAGATTATTTAAATGCTTAACTCATTTACTAGGAGAAAGGAAGAGAAAGGAAGGAAAGAGCTTTTTCTAATAGTCATTTCAGCTTTCTATTTCTATCTTTTCAAGGTATTTTTTTCTTTTAACCACATGATGAATCCGTAACTGCCAAGCCTAATCTATAAAAATCCCCGGATCAAACCGAATCTTCCCGAGGTATTCTTGATCTCCTATTCCGTCAATTATAAGAGATTTCAATCAAAGGTTATAACAATTTTAAAAGATTTCAATCAAGGGTTATAACTTTTATACATTTATACGTGGCTAACTTAGAATTGATTGTATGTAGATTTGAGGTCGAGTAGCTTTGAATTGAATGCCCGTACTATTAAATCCTTTCAGAGAAGCCTATGCTATGTGGACAATTTGGAATTTATTGTCTTGAAAATTTGCTAAGTAAGTGGTTTCGAATTGATTGTTTTACAAATTATTTGCAGAGAAGCCTCCGTAGATTATTTGTGTATCTCAGGTTGAGCCAAGGAATTTTTTAAGTCAATCTCTGGTTTCTCTTTTCTACAATGGAGAGTACCAAAGCATGAAATCAGTTACATCAATAAAATTTCTTACACTAGACTGAAGACCTGTGTGTACATAGATCTTCCACGCTAAGGGCTCCCATCAATGAATTAACTTCGGAGTAAGCTAACGGGTCAATGAAACACCCTTCGTGTTTCAACCCCTCACCACTGACGAGGCCCCTCCAGTTATCTCCTCTGCGATGTGGGCCCCTTGATCTTTTTCGTCTCAAGTGAATTTTTCTCTGTCTCCAACTCTTCGTCCACTAAACCGTTCCTGTCACCGTTCACGGAGTTCTATTTGCACGCTTGCCGGATACGACACAATGGCTCACTTAACTCACGCAGCCACATGGTGAATAAATGGGAATTCCGTAATCGTCTTGCGAGCCTCCCTTTCTCGCCTTCGTTACACTGAATTCCATTCGTTCCCTGATTAGTTTGAAACAGAGTAAGCTAACGAGTTGACGAAACACCCTTCGTGTTTTGCGTCACCTAACCACCGACGAGGCCTTTCCGGGGGTCTTGGAAATTCAACATATGGCAATTCTATCCGACGCCAAATCTTCGATGGGACAACTCCTCTACCAATCGCAGAGTTCATCAATGGCTGCAGGGAAAATGTTTACAGAGTATTAAGGGCGAATGTTTACAGGTGGTGAAGGAATTTTGAAATTTGATATCCAAATCTATGGGCCCATACGAGTGGACAGATTTTTTCAATCTACCGCGCGTGGCAACACAAAGATGTTGCTGTTGATTCCGCGCTCCGAACGCCCCATTTCATTCAGAGTAAGCTAACGAGTCGACGAAACACCCTTCGTGTTTCATGCGCCCTCGCCGCGGGCGGGAAGGCCCCTCCGGTGGTTGACGACGTGACATGGGCCCCTTGATCTTCTTCGTCTCCAAACAAAGTTTTCTTCCTTCCAACTCTCCATCGACGTCTCCATCTGCTAAACCATTGTCATTTTCCACCGTCCGACGCCAGATCTTTGACGGGACATCTCCTCTACCCATCGGAGAGTTCATCAATGGTTACAGGGCGAATGTTTACGGTGTAAGGGTGAAAGTTTACAGGTGGTGAATGGGTTTTGAGATTTGAAATCCGAATTTATGGGTTCGTATGAGTTGACATATTTTTTCAATTTACCGTGCATGGAAACATAGAACTTTTGCCACTGATCCCACACCCCGAGCGCCCCATTTCATTCGGTCAACTCAATGACTCAGTCGACCCTTCAAAAATTCCTTTTCAGAGATACCATTTTCAGAAATTCACCTACCATTTTCAGAGATACCATTGGGCTCCATCTTCATTTTGTAGACCATCCTGTAGTCTTTAGAAATTCACCATCTTCATATTTCTATACCAAGTTATTTTGTCTCTACCAATTTCAAAGATACTATTGGAATCCGTCTTCATTTTTCAGACCGTCTCGCCGTCTTATCCGTCTTCATTTTCCTCTCCCCAGTTATTTTATCTCTCGCCAAGTCCATTTTTCCTCTGTCGAGTCCATTTCTCCTTCCGAATTATTTCCTATGGAATGATTCCGAAGAGAGCCATAGAAAATTCTCTTTGGCAGAGTAGCCTCAATCAACAATAGGGTTACTGTAGGTGCGAAGTGTTATTATTTGCAAAGAAAGTTACTGTTTGCAAAGGTAATTTTTTTGCATTTTTTTCACAAATTGTGTGCATTTTTTACAAATTTTAGGCGTTATTTTTGCTCCTGCTAAAAAAATTGCGGGATGTTGTTTAAGTATTCCTAACAGTTTGGGCTAGTTAGAAGATGCAAAGTAGAGGTATCCAGTGAGCAAAGGTAATTTCCTACTAAATTTCATTACACCTCTATTTTCGGTTGGGCTTATTCCGTTAAATTTTTTTCAGTGAGTTACGGCAACAGTGACAAGCCAGTTGCTGCAAAGAGTTGCCACATGTTGAATTTCCATGATCTTGGGTCTAGGATAGAATCTTAGAATCTATGATGTTATCGAAGCAAGAATCTCAATAAAAGATACTTTACACAATGGAAAATATAAAGCAATAAATCACACAAGCACTAGTATAGACAACTTTTTACAAAATATTATACAAATATGTACAACCCAATCTTCGTTATATTAAATCAATATGAAAAATACAACAGTTTATGGAGTACAAGATACAATGATAATCTCGCTGCAACCTCTATGTCGTATCTTGTCTTGCCGGTCCTTCACTCCCGTTCTGCTCTCTAGCTTCCCCTTAGTCCATCAAGAGACAACACATAAAGTCTCTAGGAGGGCTACCACTTATCACTGCTGCAAGTCGCTTCTGCTACAATGAACACGCGATGGTCCAATTTACTCTTCTAGGCTAGCCAATACTTGAGTTCCAATATGCCTTATAGTAGCCTCTTTTTTCCATCAAAGAGATACACATAAGCTCCAAACTTCACCCAGTCACGCAACAATAAATGTCCTTATTGTATGCTACTCTAGGTCTACTTTGGGTAGCCAACGCACCGCCCTTCACCAGTCGAATGTCACTCAACACTGCACTGCAAGATCTGCTCCTAGTTGAGGTCTCCAACTGTCCAATTCAACCTCAACACACGACTCCAACATGCTGCTTATCAAACTGATCCAACCATTGATCTTCACCGTGGAAACTGCCCACTGGTTAAGGCTTCTAACCAACACGTTAGTCCTCCCTCCTTGGCTTCCATAGGTTGCAACTGTCCACACACTAGGACATGATTCCCAACATCAAATCAACACAAACTCTTCATTAATACATACCTTGTTTGAGGTTTTGTTCACTGCTATAAGGTATGTTTCTAGTTAGGGCACTTGTCACTTGGTAACAATGCTACCAAACATGCCAAAAAAACCTCCTATTAAATGAGGCCTCCCTTCCTCACTGTTCTATCCAACTTGCTGTAGGATAGGGCTTAATCCAACCCTCAAATAAGCCCAAAATTATTCCCTGTATCTTCTGCGACTATTTGTAGTCACAATAGTACCCTTGATCCTCTTGAACAGGGTAGTTCAGGCCTGCAACCTATCCAAAATTGACAGCTAGTGCTGTGGCCTAGCAAGGGGAGAACACTCTCATAAAATCGCGCTAAAAACAATCCTCAAACTCCCTTTGAAATGCGGTCTGTTCTTGCAATAAGCTTGGACCTGTAATGATGGTAAAACATGCCCAAAATAACCCTTATTACCCCACGTCTTGTACTCCTTTTTCCGGTGGCCATCTTAGAGATGAAATGATGGTGACTTGATGTTCTAGGATGCTCTAAATGAGCCTCACATAACTTATATTTATACACATAAGAAGGTCAAATAATAGACATGTCTTTTGGACAAATCACTTCAAGCCTACATGACTTGAATTCCCAAAAACCCATTATTAACTTCAAAAATTCACATCTCATCAAGGACACAAGTGATTCATGTGGTGCTTCACCCTACAAACCATGAACCGTAGGGCTTGGATACCTCCCAAGCTACTCAAAAATCAACACTCCCTCTTAGTAAGGGAGGTACTTCGAAGACTAAGAAGTAACTCATCATCATCATCACTACTCACAACACTCACTCAACTCTTGGCGCTCACCACTGCAACAATTCCTTTAGCATGAACTACACCTCTCTCGGAAGTGTCACTATCACTGGAAGCATCCAACTTCTTCTTCTTCTCCTGTATCGCTTTCCAATCCCTCCATGATTATTTATTGGCAGCTGTGGAAGCACCCTTGCTCCCCACTAACCACACGCTCTTCATGGGTTGCAAAGTCTTCCTCTAAATTTGCAGGCTCCTACTAGAACTCAACTCCCTCTAAGCCTCTGGAATTTGGACCTTCTTCTCTAGAACCTTTACTTGCCCCTTTGAAGCCTGCACCTGCTACTCTGGAACATGTACTCGATCCTGCTACTTCTTCTTCCCATGATCCATAGGATTTCTCGTTAGCCTGTATAGACCATTCTCTCTAACTCCAAGTACAATACCTGTGGAGATAGGTCATCTGGGCTTGAGTCTTGCCTTCCCATCCTAGAACAAGAACTCAAACCCCTTATCCTCAATCATCGAGACATATATCACACTATATCTGATTTCTGGTACAAATAGTACATCCTGGACTCACATCACTCGTCATGTCTCCATCTTGAATGGCACAACTCCTGATCCTTGGATTTCCTTCTGAATCTTGTCGCCCAACACCATGCACAACTTTGAGTCTCATCCATCTAACGTCTCAAAAATCTCTTGTGACCTTGTCATATGTTTCGATGCACCACTGTCCACCTACCATCCATCCTCATTGATAGTACTCTACAAGAAATGAGAGATCATGGCAAAGTCCTCCTCTTCTAACTTCCTCGTGAGAGAATCTATCTCAATAGAGGTGGAAACATCAATGATCTGCTTCCCTTTCTTCTTCTTGTCATCTCCCTTCTTCTTCATTGGACATCTCGACAAAAAATGAAACATCTCACCATAGTTGAAACACTTGACTTTACTCAAGTCCTTCTTCTGCTTACCCTTCATTTGTGCTACAAGTGTCATGTCATCATCTGAAGTCCTCTTCTTCGGATGAAGATACTCATCTCGCAAATCTTCCTGAATGAAGTCATCCCACATCCTATTCCAGTTTGGAAACTTCTCTCTGGAAATGGTCCCCTTGATGAAGGGCTTCCATTCCTCGGTGAACCCCTTTCAAAGAAATCCTCACAATATCAGAATCTGAAATAGTCACATCGATGACAGTAAGCTCATTTTTGGCTTGAGACAACCTTGTCATATACGATGTCACTCCTTCACCCTGTATCATCTTGGTGGAC
This sequence comes from Pinus taeda, assembly GCA_000404065.3. NCBI lineage: Eukaryota > Viridiplantae > Streptophyta > Pinopsida > Pinales > Pinaceae > Pinus > Pinus taeda. The sequence goes on along the minus strand of APFE030462473.1, from coordinate 38,952 downwards.
TTAAACTTTTTCTCCAATACCGGTACCCGTTTCTCGTTCTTATTCTGGAACAAATTCTGAAGAGCCATCCACATCTCGTGTGCAAAGTTCTTCTTGGACAAATGAGGTATTAGGGGATCCTTCATGCCATCAAGGATGAATAATCTCGCCCTTGTACACTTCTAGCTCCTTTGGGTCTGTTGGCTTCTTGATGGATTTCTCAACGAACTCCTAGATCCTGTTGACTTGCAATATCAACTTGATCCTTTCCTTCCATGGACTATAGTTAGACAATCCCTCCATCCTATCCTCATACCGGAGACCAGCTTGCAACTTCAACATTGTAGTGATCCCTTCACCTACAATGTGACCAACTCCCTCTTAAGATGTACTTCGCTGTGCACACTCTGATTCACTGTCTTCCAAAGTACGTTAAACACCCTCTGATACCATGTTGAATTTCCATGTTCTTAGGTCTAGGATAGAATCTTAGGATCTTTGATGCTACCAAACCAAGAATCTCAACAAAATATACTTTGCACAATGAAAAATATAAAACAGTAAATCACACACGCACAAGCATAGAGAAAATTTTACAAAATATTGTACAAATATGTACAACCGAATCTTCGTTAGATTAAACCAATTTGAATAATACAATATTCTATAGAATACAAGATACAATGACAATCTTAATGCATCCTCTATGTCGTATCTTTTCCTGCTAGTCCTTTGCTCCCGTTCTTCTCTCTAGATGCCCCTTAGTCTATCAAGAGACAACATAGAGTTTCTAGGAGGGTTACCACCTATCACTGCTGCGAGTTGCTTCTGCTACAATGAACATGGGATGATCCAATCTGACCTTCTACGCTGGCCAATACCTTATCTCCAATCTTCCTTCTAGAAACCTCTTTCATCCTTCAAAGAGCTTCACATAGGCTCCAAAATTCACCCAATCACGCAATAATCAATGTCCTTCTTGTATGCTTCTCTAGGGATAGTTTGGGTAGCCAACAAACTTCCCTCCACCAGTCCAATGGCACCCAACACTTCACTGCAAGATCTGATCCTAGTTGAGGTCTCCAACTTCCCAAGTCAACTTAAACACACAACTCCCATAGGATGCTTATCAAACTGATCCAACCACTGATCCTCACTGTGGAAACTACCCATTGGTTAGGGCTTCTAACTAACACGTTAGCCCTCCCTCCTTGGCTTCCACAGGCTGCAACTATCCACACACTAGGAAACAATCCCCAATGTCAAATCAACATAAACTACTCATCAATACATACCTTATTTGAGGTTTTGTTCATTGTTGTAAGGTTTAGTTGCTAGTTAGGGCACTTATCACTTGGTAACAACCCTACCAAACATGCCAAAAAACCTCCTATTAATGCAACCTCCCTTCCTGACTTTGATGTCCAACTTGCTGTAGGATAGGGATTAATCTAACCCTCAAACAACCCAATAATTCCTCCCTATATATTCAACGACTTTCTGTAGTCAAAATAGTACCATTGAACCTCTTGTATAGGGTAGTTCAAGCCCACGACCTATCCAAAACTGACAACTAGTGCTGAGGCCTATCAAGGGGAGAATACTCTTATCAAACCTCCCTAAAAAAATCTTCATAATCCCTCTAAAGTGTGGCCTGTTCCTACAATAAGCTCAGACCTGTACTAATGGTAAAACATACCCAAAACAACCATTATTACCCCACGTCTTGTCCTCCTTTTGACTATGACCAACTCAGAGATGAAATGATGGTGACTTGATGTTATTGGATTCTCTAAATGAGCCTAACACACCTTGTATTTATACACATAATAAGGGTAAAAGAATAGACATGTATTTTGGACAAATCACTTCAAGCCTGCATGACTTGAATGCCCAAAAACCCATTGTCAACTTCAAAAATTCATATCTCATCAAGGACATCTCGAAATTCAATCTCAAAGTGTCTGATTCTTCTCGTTGTCCGTTATTATCTCCATTCTCATGTCCAAAATGACTCATGCTTTTAGCCCAAACTATAATGGGTGAAAAACCCCAACCTTGGGTTCCAAGCCCACAAGTAACTCTTGTGGTGCTTCACCCTCCAAACCCTGAACCCTAGGGCTTGGAGTACCTCCCAAGCTACTAAAAAATCAACACTGCAACAACACTTATTTGGGTTGTTGTTGTGACAACTCACTGGTCACCATTGTGGCAACTCATTTATCACCATTGTTAAATATTTTTAGTGAAATTTTTCTTGTTGTCGCTCTATGTGTTTTGTTTTTAGCCAAAAAAAGAACAAAATTACAAAGGATTGGTAACCATTAGTTGAAAAAATCTATCCTAATCATAGTTTGAACTTCTTTGTTTACGTGTACTACAAATATTTAAATATTAGGAGTATGGGGAAGACATAGAAACCTGAAATTTCAAAGTTACATTGAAACTTTGGTCACCATTACTTGTTTTAACCATATTAACTTTGGTCCAATATTTGAATATGGTTTTAACATGTATTAGTTAGGGAAATACTCGAAAACTATGACAAATGAATAAATTAAACATTCGTCTAAGTTAATTGATACTCGAAAACTGTGACAATAAAATAAAATTTTAGAAGTTGGGAGATATTCGGAATAGACAATCATCTTCATAATCAAGTCCTTCATAAAACAATATTTACCTGCTCGTTGGAATTTAGTAAAATTTTCATCAATGTTCTCTCTCATCTAGTTCAAATTAAACTTTTTGCTATTAAGTTTTGCCCAAATAACAAGTATTAATGATCTTTCTTAATATTTGAAAAGTACTCCAAACATAATAACATCATAAGATAAGAAACATGTGAAACTGCTACAGAAAAAGGAACTTATTAGTGGAATTGAAATGAACAACTACTTGCTTTGGTACATGTTCTTTGCATTTATTTTCTAAATGCAAATAAATATATTTATAATAAGGAAAAAAAGATAAAATAAAATCTCACAATGATTATGCAAATTCTTAAGTGAAGAATAGTTACTCTGACTGTAAACCTGAAATTTAACCAATGAATAATTAATACAAATCTGATGTCTAACTTAACCACAACATTCAATTATAACATCCATAAAAGTACAAAAATAAATATTGTTATAACTTCCACTAAAATAAAACAATTAATATTATTATAACTTCCTCTAGAACACAAAAAATAGTATTGTTATAACTACTTGCTAGAATGCAAATAAATTGAATTTGTTCACTTTTTATCATTTGATTGTTATTATTATAGTATGATTATTTCATAAAGTAACTATTTTTCACTAATAAGGGCTAAAAAATTGATAACATTCAAATTATTAAGAATTAAATGTGGCTTACTATGGCTAAATATGTTCAAGTTATGGTTGACAAGGGTTTATTATGGAAAATATTTAGTTGACTATGGATGAGCGAGGTTCTCCACATTAAAGTTTAGTTATCTATAATAGAATATGATTAACTATGGTTCGTCATGGTTGCTCATATTTGATTATATTGAAAGTGATCAACCAAGGTTTACAATAACCAACCTTGGCGACAACGGTTGACTATAGTTGAACATCATTTATTATGGTTGAATAGTTGACGATGGTTGACTATGGCTTACCTAGAAATTATAGTAAACATATATCAAACTAGTAAACCTATATCAACCTTAAACGTAAGTCAAACTAATAAAACTAATAAACCTAGGTCAACCTTGTAAACCTAAGGAAACTCATTAAACTCATAAACCTAATAAACGTATGTCAACCTAGTAAACGTAGGTCAACCTAGTAACACTAGGTCAACATAGTAAATCTAGGTCAATGTAGTAAAGATAGGTCTAGCTAGTAGACCAAGGTCAACCTAGTAAATGTAGGTAAATGTAGTAACACTAGTTCAACATAGTAAATATAGGTCAATGTAGTAAACATAAGAAGTTAACATGCCTTGCAACCTATTGACGATGCTGGACCTGCCAACATGTCAGGGGATCTCCCAGGTAAGAAGTCCCAATTAGACCTCAGACCGTGGGTAATACAGTAATGCCTTGACCGTGATTTCGCACAGAGGCAAGTAAGATAACTCTTTTGGTAGCAAGGGTGTGACAACTATAGTGAGACAAGGACAGTGCATGAGAGGTTCTAACACACGAGGGTTGAGATGAGTGCGCCCCTTGGAAACCTATGATAGCACGTAGTTAAGAAGGGAACACATGAGAGAAGATGCATCAAAACATGGAAGGCAAGTTAGCAAGCAATCCAAAGTGATGGTTAAACCAACAACACATTTCATAAATATTCATACATACATACACAAATAGCTATACATGCATGTGTAAGTAAACATATACATACATCACTTAGAGAAAACCAGATAGCATAGAATAAAATTTAACATATGCATGAAACATGCTAGCTCTTGTTATATTAAGAAGTGTAAGTTCCAGTGATACAATACACCCATGTCCAACCACTAGTTCCAATAGTGGAATGTTACAGCCACAACCACTTGCTCCTCCAAAGAGATGTACTAGCTTTGCACAGTGGAGAAGGCAAGGCTCATTACAATACTGTCCAAGCTCTCTCCAAGATAGTCTTATCGGAAGCTTGGCTGACCAAAATCCCTTTTAATGAGTTATGAGGGAGAATTTATAGCAAAGGGTGGGGTGGCCCTTGACATTTCCCTTTGTGATAGTTCAACTACCCTCATGACTCTTCATCTACTCTATGACTGTTACATCCAACTATCGACACTTGACAAGACATTACATTACAATGCACATGTATCGATGTGAGAGAAATGGCTTGAGCAAGCCATGCTAGACATCACTATGAATTATACAACCATGGAAGTCCAACTCCTCAACATCCTCATGCTAATCAACAGTAACATACTTATGCCAATATCAGTAGTCCGCGATGGTGTCCATGTGCTCTAAGGTGACATCTTTCTGGAACCTGACTCTTACCTCCATAGCATATGGGTACACTACTTGGGCTCTGTCCAACTCATCTGTAAGCATGCACATCATTTTCTTCAATGTGGCTAGACTAGAAACATACTTGTGCATGATGTCTACACTGACGAGCAAGTCTGGGCTGGTGGCAATGCACATCAACTCATCGAGGTATGAGTCAAGCTCTAGTCAAACTTGTTCCTTTTTCTTCGCCTGGGTGAGATTCCCAATAGATGGGATCACATGTGCACATACCGCAACATCCGTACTCTTGAATACACATGCATGGGAAGCCTTTATGCTAGTGATGAGCTGTGGGAGCTCTTCATAGTTCTGGATCTGACTCCAGATACGTGCCTTCAGCTCGACCGCATTGGCCTTCATCATCTTAGGAAAGTGAAGTGGGGCTCCCTTGTATCTCATCATCCATGTTTGCATGTAATTAATAGTAGCATGAAAGTTCGTCAAGATACATGCTCTTCTAGCACATCGCTGCTTCCATCCATTGAAATGGACGTCTGCCTTATGCATGGTGCAAAACTTGGAGTACAACGTTCGCATAACTGTGTCAAGGGACAATACTTCATCTAGTATTGCCTTCTTCAGTTCAACTCGTGCGGACGCTGTCACCAACTCTCCTCCTTGCGTGGCTGTCTATAGTTCGTTAGCCATTCACTCATTCTCAACTATAAAAAAGTGAATACTTGAGCTAGTGGCTTCAGCATACACTCTGGTTGCATTGGCCATGGCCATTGGATGTTTGCGCACGTTAGACATGATCACTCATTCCTCAACTTGCATAGTTGTTGTATGATCATCTAGAGTTGACACTCTGTGAGACTTTCACAAATCTATGTTGAGACTCGTCGAATGAAATGTTGTGCATCTCTCCTTCCAGTTAATCTCCAAGGATCTCAGTGCCTCCTTGGTCACTTGAGACTTTCTCATCATTTGGATGCAGTGAAGAGGGTAAGTCAACCTCTTGGTGACAAGGCATGAGGTCGAGGTCCTGTTCGAATTCCTGTTGCTCTATATTCGTATCCAATTGTTGAATTGCTTACTCTATCTCACGAGCGAAGTCCTACTCCTGCGATGGTTCACCCTGTTTGCCTGATGCCAGGTGTTATGATGAATCCACTACCTATATAGGCACTGTTTCATCTGTTTGCACATGTTGCTCCCCCTGCTATACCTGTTGCTGCTGCGCTTCCCTCTCCTGTTTTTGTAGCTCTTGTTCCTTCCGAAGTTTCTTCTTCATCTCATGCAACTCCTTCTCTGTTTCCTCCATTTTTCTCTTCTCTCTCCGCCTTTACGCGATTTTCTTATCACGCTGTTGCCTCTTTGCCTCTATAGCCATAACTGCTTTCTCTACCAGTGCATCTGCTCAGAACTTGCAACTTTGATCTTCCTCCATGCCATCGACAATCTTCCTCTTGTCCTTGTCCCGCATTGGTATGCTTACCTTTGCTGCTACTGCTGCTGTGCTGTTGCTCTCCGGGATGCTGCTTCATGTTGCTTCGCTAACCACTCCACAGTGAAGCCGACCTATTCATTGGGTCTGGAGAAATTGTAGAAATATCTCCGTGGGTCCTCCTCGGCCCAATGAAATACACCGTGGATATAGTTGAACTGTTCTCTCGTGTAGTGATCTTTCACAATACAATGTGGGTCATACAGATTGTAACTTTGGAGGTCGAATGGATATTTCTTCATTTGTTCTGCTTTAACATCCACTTGCTTGAAACTCTGAATCTCATATAACCTAATCCGCAACAGAAAAGCAGGCCAACGTGCCTTCTTCTTCCTGTGCAGTCTAGCTGTCAATCCTGCTGAGATGTGATATGCTACTTCCTGCATGATGAGTATGTCCAAGGCAAACTTTGATAGAACATGCAAACGCTTCTCTATGTTGAACATTCATATGAAGGTGCCATGCCCACTCTAAGCCTAGAAACTCTTGTTGGGCATTGGTTGCATCTAAGATGTAGGCGGACATGTAGATCTCTGCTTGCATACCCTCGGGTGACTGTTGTGCCTTCGTTACCTATTCCTTCAACTGATGAGCCAACATGATGGACCGGTTACATGGTTTTCCCTCATTGGCTAGGTTGTCTAGCATGATCACCCAACTCTGTGGGAATGTTTCCATGCTTTCTTGGCCATATAGTCGACATGCAAATATGACCAAGTATTGATACGCCTTCCGTAGTATCTTCGTTTTGTAGAGCTAGTTGGATGTCATCCTGAAAACTAGCCAACTCCTTCACCCAGTTCTTAAGAATGTCTCTAGAGTTGGCACTGCTGTTGGGTAAGCTGAAGGGAGTCTCCATGATAGTCACAGGCTTTGAAATATGATACATCTCATCATAATCCTGTGCCTAGAAGGTTGCAATCTTCGTCCTGCTGACACTGCTCAAAGTTATTGTCTCGGGATCAGTGTGCGAGATGATCTAGTGTATCATGTCCACGCATGGGAACGCACGATATCTGTAAGCAATCCGGTACAAGACGGACTTGTGAATGTTCACATACACCTGGCGGTCTTCGAGGTCTTCCCTAAACGTGCCTGCAAATGCTTCATTGACCTCTTGCCATTTCATCTTGATGTCCTTGTCTAGAAACGGATTGGTATCTTCATAGATCGATAGACATGCAGACACCTGTTCAACTACTGCTCCAGTTACACTTCCGTAAATGACCTTCGATCCTGCTCTTTTGGAGGCCATTGATCCTGTACTGCTAAGAGGTGGATGAATACTTGAAAGATTTGGAGACAAAGTGTCATGCATGGAAATAAATCTGTCAGCAAAAACCAAAGCAGATTCAGGGAATGACATAACACATACTTGGGGAATGATAGGCAAAGATTGCACAGTTTCTTCTAGGAGGCTGGGTGACTGGCTGCCAAAACTATGTAAAAGGAAGTCTGGGCTGTCTGGAAGGCAAGATTGGCTGCTGGATTTGTGCAATGCACAATCCAGGCTAATTGCTAACTGTTGGGATTGCGTAATGCGTAATTCCATCTCGCAATGACTGCAAGCTCAAGGACTGCATTGCACAATTTTCTAGGCTAGCAGTCACTGTCCCTCATAAATGCACAAATCAGTCTTAGAGGAAAGTGCCTGGGCAGAAATACACATTTCTGGAGAGGAAGACAAAGCCTTCCTTCCCCGGATTGCGCAATGTTGCCTTAGTGAGGCAGAGTCCGAGCCAAGGCTGTAGGTTTTAACCCCATACAAAAATTATCTGCATACAATTCTAAAACACAGAAAATAAACAATGCGAGAGCATAACACATAAAACACATATACACAGAGATTTTTCCCTGGATCCCAAAACCGGGACTGCTAGCTTGATTTTCCATTATGTTCCTTTCAATTTTATAATACATATTTACATCTGCCGAAGCATCCAACACCATGGAACGAAAACCATCACGTCCAATACCATGGATCGAAAAACCATCACGTCCAAAAAAACATGTGTGGAATTCATGCACAAAAACATAGGTGGGTCCACCCAACCTAACATAGGGTCCAAAACCAAAATTTTCCGGTTAGCTTCCCTGGACCCCATAAAGTGGGATTACGGGTACACCTCAAACCCTCTGTGACCCCCCCCGCTACAATATTGGTGTGACGAAGGTGGGGCTTCGCAGCCCCTCTAAACCCCCGGTTAACTACGTGGGCTAGTCGTGGAAAGAATATAACACAACCCAACATTATTCCACTTGTTGTTTTCTTTCCATAGGGGGCCACAAGAGAGCTTAGTCATTTATCCAGCCTTGCAATGCCCATTGTTTCTCTACACCAAGAGAATTTCTCAGAGCTCACAAATTTTGTGAATGCATCTGCAGTATTCTTCAAAGTATCCACCTTTACCAGCAACACCTTTTTGTCTTCTATCATATCCATCACAAAGTGATACTGGACATCAATGTGATTTGTATTTGAATGATATGCAGGGTTCTTTGCCAAGAAAATTGCACTTTGGCTGTCACAATCTATCCTTATGGCTCCCTGTACTAACCCCATACTTGAACACAATCTCTGCAACCAAACTGCTTCCTTGCTTGCATGAGTGGCTACCGTGTATTCTGCCTCTGTA